>QKWP01000362.1:23753-40800 GCA_003550325.1 Gigaspora rosea | reverse complement strand
GTGTTTTCTCTGTGCTCTAATTTGATGCATCGCTGATTGGTCAAAATGTAACTGATTGATAATCGAGATATAAAAGACTTTTTAAACGTTTAAAATTATTGACAAACGATACTCACCTGGATATCTCTTCAAGAAACATTTTTTTATCTTTCGTATAAGGGCGGGCCTCGTGGTCCTGAATTTTTTTTTTTGCAACGCATATGCTCCTGAACACAACCGTTTAAAAGGGGTGGTCCGACTTTTTTTCATAACCCGTGTACTTTAAAGACAATATTTTTTATACACTTTTTTTTTTTTTTAATAACGCATAAGGGTGAGTGGGTGTTTCTTGAACCTGAATTATTATATCACACGTGCCGCCGAACTTACAAACTTTTTTTACCTTTCAAGCAAGACACCTCCTGACATGATGGGTTTAAACTTTTTTTTTTCTTTACACGAACACCCCTGGACATAATCAAAGTGCCCTCGTGAATAGAAGTACTCTTTAATTTAACTGTTGTTTATATAAGGGCAGATGAGTTGGCTTTTTTGGGCCCAAATTTTCCATAACACACGTGTCGCTAAACTTTCAAACTTTTTAACCCTCAATTTTTTTTTCCGCTAAACTTTCAAACTTGTTTTACCCTACAAGCAAGACACCTCCTGACTTCATATAAAGATGATGAGTTTAAGCCTTTTTTTTCTTCACACGAACACCCTGGACACAAACAAAGTGCCTTGTGAATAGACAGTACTCTTTAGGCAAAATGCCGATACTTTTTTTTTTTTAACTGTTGTTCATATAAGGGCGGGTGGGTGGGCTTTTTTTGGACCCATAACACACGTATCGCTAAACTTTCAAACCCCTGATTTTTTTAACACTCAATTTTTTTTTTTTAACGTGTGTTTAATTTTATGCGCTGGAATTTTTTCACATGTGCCTCTCCACACGTGCTCAATTTTTTTCAACTTTCTTCGAAAAACTTTAATCGTTATATAAAGGTGGTTTTTTTGAACATGAATTTTTCTATAACAAACATAACTTCAAACACTACATATAGAACAAAAACTTCCGAACCTTGAGATGCCTTCATGAAAAAATATTAGACGTGCCCGTGTTACTAATAAAAGTCGTCGTTCATGGAGTGTTAAAGAAAAACTTATGGTCCTTTGTTATTTGGAGCGCATTAATAGTGTGATAGCAACCGCGAGACGCTTTGAAATTGAACCAAAGCAAGTTCGTGATTGGCGTGACAAGAAGCAAGAACTTTTGAATGCAGCACCTTATGCTTTAACGCTCAATCGTGGTCGGCAAGCACAGTACCCCTTGTTGGAAGAAAAGCTAGTAGATTGGATTGAAGAGCTTCGCAATATGCAGAATGCTGTTACTAGGAATATAGTCGTAAGGAAGGCTAAGTCTTTGGCCCAGACTGATGAAATTAAAAACACTTACCCTAACATTTCCAGCTTTAAATTTTCTATTAATTGGTTAAGTCAGTTTTTACATCGTAATGATCTTTCGAATCGTAGACGTACAACTGTCGCGCAACACCTTCCGGCAGCCCTAGTTGAAAAACAGAGTGAATTTCTTAGTTTGATTTTGTTCAAGTACAACTATCCTGTTAAATATATTGGTAACATGGACGAAACGCCTTTGGCATTTGATATGCCTAGTCCAGTAACTCTCGAAAAACGTGGAGCGAAGACAGTAAGCATTAGAACAACTAGCCATGAAAAAGCATGCTTTACTGTGATCCTTGGGTGCCTTGCAGATGGAACAAAGCTTCCGCCCGTATGTATCTTTAAGTTAAAAAATGTTCCTCGTGAAGTCTTCTCTCCAGGCGTTATTATTAGAGTAAACGAAAAAGGATGGTGTAATGAACTTGTGATGCACGATTGGATTGACAATGTTTGGACACTCTATTTTTCTCAATTATTTTAGCATAATCGATTTTTCAAAGCCTTTATGACGAAGTTACGTTATAAAACCTCATTACTCTTACCGTTATACTCGGATTAATCTTATTCATCACTACAAAATAATTTATTGATGTTGCATTTGTTAATTTTACTAACATCTCATTGGCCCTTAAAAACTATTATTATAGTTCTCGCATTAGATAACCTTAAAATTAATACCTTATCGATGCCTTCTCTACATTGCTTCATAAACTAACTTTTAAATTGATTGCATAAATAATCAGACAAATTAAGTGATATCCTGACTCGGATCCAAATAATTCGTGACTTCACGTAATTTGTATATATTAATTTTATAAAATAAAAATATGAAATTGACACTGAACATATATGCCTTAACCCGATTGCAAATCAAAATTTGACTACCATAAACTATCCGGATAGTTACAATAGTTATATAAACAAAATCTAATGGGCGTTTAGAAAAAATATGTTAGATAATTCTATCTGTACATAATATCCGGCATCATAACATACTGACTTCCCCGTTCCTGGTTTCGCACAACTACATTGCACAGCTACTTATTATACAGTGTAAAATTATCACGAACATCATGGATATACCTATAAAACTTAACCAATCGAATAAATGACCTTCTATGATCTTAAACCCGATTTTGACCCGGGTTGTAAAATCTTGACCTGGGTGAACCGTTTTGACACGGGTGACCCAGTTTACTACAACCTGGGTCTAAACTCTATTCTGTAACCTATGGTTACAAATTAATTAATTCTATTAAAAATTATTATTAAAGATCTTATAAACTTTAATATTAAATAACTCGTTAACTAGTGATCCGTTTTGGATAATTTTACTACCAAAATGCTTATCTCAATAAGGCGATTCTAATGAACCTAAAATCATTAAATTCTGATCACGGAATCCAGAGATAATTATAGATTTGCATTATTTTTAATAGATTATATTAAAATAACACAAATCTATAACGATTTCTGGATCCCGTAATCAGAATTTAACAATTTTAGGTTCATTAGAATCATCTTATTGAGATGAGCATTTTGGTAGTAAAATTATCCAAAACGAATAACTGGTTCAAGAGTTATTTAATATTAAAGTTTATAAGATCTTTAATAATAATTTTTAATATATATGAAAATAATATAATTAAAGAGACAAATCTATAATGATCTTGGGATCCTGTGATTGGATTTTGATATTTTGGACTCGTTGAAATCGTTTCATTGAGATGAATATTTTGGTAGTAAAACCATTCAAAACGGATCACTAGTTTAAAAGTTATTTAATGTTAAATTTAAAAATTTTTAAAAATTTTAATAATTTTAGCCAATCAAAAGTTATTTGCTATTAGGACCTGATAATTTTTGACACCTTTATCCTAAAAATCAGATAATAAATAGCGCTCCCTTTAGTATGTTATCTTAGTATGTTATTGTGAAAATTCCAAGTTTTTACAAATATATAAACTCTGCTTTTTCTCTTAAGGCAAAGCAAGTTTTGTCCTTAATAAATCTTCTTTTCAAAAAATACTTGTACTTAAAAATCTTATAATTAATAAATTGATATTATCCTTTGACTATAAATCTTTATTTTTATATTCTGTTCTTTTATTTTCTTATTTATATTTCTTTTTATTTTTATATTTCTTTCTCTCTTACATATTAAGTCAAGTGATATAGTTTTTTGTATAAAAGTTACTATATTATACTATAAATGCATAGCATATGGGCAGATTTATATAATGTTATAGTAGTGAGACCTTCTCTAACTCCTTACTATAACAACAATATAGCTATAGAACTGATATAGGGATCCTTTATCAGTTTATAGTGGTGTTCAAGAGATAGGTATAATTTCATAGTCTGTAAGAAATTATACTCTTCTCTAAAGGCAGTTCATAATAGTATTCAATAAGGAATTATCGATTTTACTATTACTTGTGGGCGATCATAATGAAATCCAGATTAAAATGAAATTTTAATATAAAATCTTGAAAAATAAATTTTTTTGGGGTGCATTTTTTAGGGTTAGGGTTAGGGTTAGAGTTCATTTTAAAGTAAAGTTATAATAAACAAGTATTTGTGTGTTTTAGAAGGTTAGCAGATTAAATAGAAAATATAGATTTCATTTTAAATTATGATCTGCGATATTACTTAATAATAAACTTAGTGTTATTAAGATAAATAGTTTTTTTATTAATAATCTATAATAGGGCTATCTTTAGATTTCTGTTCCTAAGAAATCCCAGTACAAGATATATAATAAATATAAAGAGAAGTGGGGTGTCTTAGTCTAGTTTGACTAAGAAAAATTTTGTGCCTTTAAATACATTTTTAGAATAAGTGTTACAAGTGATATAAGCGATATAAACGGTATAAGTGTTATAATCGTTATAAGCAATATAAGTGTTATAAGTGGTATAAGTGTTATAATTGCTATAAATAATATAAGCATTATAAGTGGTATAATCATTATAAGTAATATAATTGTTATAGGTGGTATAAGCGTTATAAGTGTTATAAATAGTATGACTATTCTAAATATTCAACTTCTCAAGATAATATAATAATACAAAATGATAATAAAATAATAATAATAATGAAATAATAAAATAATAAGTTGAAATAATCAACTATTCTTCTATAACATTTCCGGCACTTTGAGAAAATTTACTTTGTAAATTCCTTCTCTAATTCTTTTAATAGAGCTATATAATCTTTATCCTTTAATTTAATGATTTGGGTCATAGAAAGGTAATTGGTTTGGTACATAAGATCCTTTGGATAAATTGTAAAGATTTTTCTGATTCTTTAAGCTCCTTTCCAAATATTTTGGGTTTTTCGGTCTCCTTTTACTTTTCGAATTTGCTCTCTAATTTGGGTTCTATGTTCTGGCTGTTTCTCTATTATAGTTCTTAAATAATAGTAAGCTTTAATAGGACCCCAAAGAACTCTAATACAACTTAGATAATTCTAAAAAAGAAAATTTTGTATAGAAATTCATCAAACGTTGCATTTTATTTTATATAGTAAAGTTTCAAATTTTGCTCTATTTTATACATTTATTTGGCTAAAATACTACTAAAATTATACAAACTTAGATCTGTGTTGTATCAGAGCCTGTCTTTGTTTATGTTGAGATTGTTTAAATTTGAGTAAGCCTTGTAAGATTTTATTAACTTGTGCAGTTTATGTCTTTCGAAGAAAAGGATTAGTTCGAGTAGTCCTTTGAAAGTTAAGAGTCTGAGTCAAGTCTTTAAGTAGTGGTATAATAACTTTAGATTTTCTAGTTAGTACTTCAGATAGTAAAGCTTCTATGTCTTCATCAAATGGTCTTAATAATTCATTAAGTTCAGTAAGGGATTCTGTTTCTTCTTTTGGGGTTACATTAATTACTTGTTCCGGATTTTGGTTATTCCATAGAATTACATTTTGTCTAAAAATTCTTAAATTGTATTGGGCAGCAGGGTCTTGTCTTCAAATAGAAAGAAAATTTCGAAGAGTGTGTATGGTATTGTAGGGAAATTTTAATCAGAATATAGGATTATATAAATGTTAGAGTAATACAAAGATTTTTATAGGGCTGTGTACAAAGTTTACACAAATGTCACTCCCTTTTCACAAAAAATTTCTTCCAACAACTATCAGTTTCCATGTTTGCTCCTCATAATATTTAGTAAGTCTGTTACTATTATAATATTTCTGTAAGGTTTTTCCTTTTATATCTCAAAGTTTATAAGCACTATTATTTGTGACAGATTAAAATGAAATCAGATTAAAATGAAATTTTTCTATTTTTTAAGCAAAATTTTAAAATTTTTTAGAGAATGTTTTTGGGGTTTTTTTAGCATTAGGGTTAAGGTTTAGGATTAGAGTTGTTAATAAATGAGTATATGTGGGTTTTATAAACTTTAAAGGTAAGCAAAAAAGGTCACCAGTTTCATTTTAATCTGATTTCATTTTAATCTGCCACATTATTAAATTTTTCTTGAATTATGAAGGGTCCAATTTTTTATCTTCAAATTTAGCAAAGTGAGACATTTTTAATTCTTTTTATTGTATCTACACTTTTTCTCCAATTTTGAAGGTTTCTTATTTTATCTTTTTATCAAAGTACTTTTTCTGTTTCTCTTGTGATTTTCTGATATTTTCTTGGGCTTCTTTTTGTATGGTTGGTAATTTTTCGATTAACTCATAAACTCGTTGTAATATACTGTTTTATATATTTATTTCTGTATTTTCATTTTCTTTAGGATATATGGGAATAAGCGCTTCAGTAGGTAGTGTAGCTTGCCTTCTATAAACTAACTGAAAAGGAGTATATCAGAACCCTGAAGAACTCTGATACAACTCAGATGATTCTAAAAAAGGAAATTTTGTATAGAAATTCATCAAACGTTGCATTTTTATATAAGGTGAGTATGGGTATTATGGTGTAGCTAACTTTTATGCCTGGTATTACATGATTTAAGGATCAGAATTAAACGTTTTTGGTATATTTAATTCGTCACACCAAGTCGAATCGAATGGTACCAAAATTGTTCGATTCTAATTACTAGATCACACGATATTGCAAATTAAAAAAAAGCTAAAAAATCACCAAATTATTATACGTGTACCAATTATAACGCACACATGATATATCGTGATCTAGTAATTAGAATCGAATGATTTTGGTACTATTCGATTCGTCTCAATGAGACGAGTTGAATAGTACCAAAATCATTTTATTCTAACTACCACTTCACAAGTTACAAACAATAAAAAATTAAATTTTAAAAGACTTCTATTATGACACAATAAGTTTTTTACAAATGACTATTAGTAAAAAATTATCCGATTTTTATGAAAATTTAGAGGCAAGTAGAATTTCTATAACAAAGAAAATTGTTTTAATAACGAAGGTCGATTTACTTAATAAAAAAAGCCACTATCAACGTTCTATAATTAGATTTTTATTAAAACTTAAAAATCAAAAATTTTATTTATTTATTTAGACATCAATATCTTGTGGCCCAGTGATCAGAATTGGATAATTTTACTACTATTTGATTCATCTCATCGAGACGAATCGAATAGTAGTAAAATCATCCGATTCTGATCACTGGATCACAAGATATCACGTGTGCGTTATAATTGATAGTGCGCCATAATACCTATATCCACCTTAGTAAATTTTCAAATTTTGCTTTATTTTATACATCTATTTGGCTAAAATACTGCTAAAATTATACAAACACAGATCTGAGTTGTATCAGAGTTCTTTGGAGTCCTAGTATATCTAGTAGTAGTATGTCTTTTTGTTCAATAAGCTAAGAGAACAGCAGGTATATATAAATTCCAGTCATCTGTTTCTTTTACTTTTGCAAAAGATTCACATAATGTCCAATTAAGTCTTTTAGCCATTCCATTTGTTTGTAGGTGGTATAGTGAAAAAAATTTATGTTCAATAAGAAACTTTTTGCATAATATCTATATAGTTTCGCTAATAAAGCTTTTTTCTTGATCAGAGAGTATAATTTTTGAAGTTCCGTATCTACAAATAATTTTTTCAAAAGCAAGAGTATTGGCTCTAGCATCAGGTATAGCTTTTGCTTCAGGCCATCTTGTTAGTTAGTCAGTAGCAATAATGATATAGTAATTGGTTCAAGTAGTTATTGATAAGGGTCCAACAAGATCAATTCCAATAGGACCCGGACATCTAGTATAGAGGTCATGCTGGTTTTTTTTAGCAAAACACCTGAAATTTGAAAAGCAAAAAACAGTTTTTGTTAATTATCTTGGCATCTAGTAGACCAATTTGAACAAACTTTTTTTTAAAAATAAAGCTCTCAGTGAGGCGCATCTAACAAAAAAAAGTTTATTTAATTCTGATCACTAGATCAAAAGTTATTTAAACAAATATATTTTGTCGTTTTTAGCAAATTGGATCAAAATTGGCCAAAATTCAGTTATAACCTATATGAAAGATGTCCAGGGTATAGATGCTAGTGAAATTAAACCATTTCACTAGGTGAAATAGTGAAATAGTTTCACCAGAATTACACCAAAATTTATTTTAGTAAAATTGATGAATTGGTGAATTGGTGAAATTGGTGAAATTGGTGAATTGTTAAATTGGTGAAACGGTAAATTGAATTGGTGAAATAGAGAATTGGTGAAATGGTGAATTGGTGAATTGGTAAATTGGTGAAACAGTGAATTGGTGAATTGGTGAATTGGTAAATTTGCTTAGCCCTATAAACGGTTAATAGTTCTGACCTCAAAGTGGCCTGTAAAAACATAAAATGTAAAAACTTGAACAAACACCTAACCGAATTCCAGGCTGAAATAATTCCAGACTCTGGAAATTCACCATTTTACCATTTCGCTGTTTCACCATTCCACCAATTCACTAATTCACTATTTCACCAATTCACTATTTTACTAATTTACCAATTTACCAATTACACCAATTGCACCAATTTACCAGTTATACTAGTTTCACTATTGCTGATTGGTAATTGGTGAAATGGTGAAATCATTTTACCACTTTGATTTTATTTCACTAGAATTTATAGTCCAGGGTCCTATTCCAATTCTCTCAAAAGCATGTCCTATTTAGATAGGGTGGAGAGGTTCTTTTCTTCATTCTTTTTGTCTCTTTTGGCATGTTTTACAAATTTTTATATATTCTTGGACATCTCAATACATTTGACTCCAATAATATCGTTCAGCTATTTTATAGTACATAGCATCAGTTCCCAAATATCTAGCAGTAGGGTGTTTATGCATAATATATAAGATCAGTTCTACTTCTGTCCATTTAATAACCTGAAAAGGATGTTCTGGAACTTTCAGATTCTTTTTATATAAAAGGTTATGTCTAATTTCAAAATATTGAGCCTGGTTAATTAATTGTTTCTTTTCGTAGTCTGTGAATTCTTTTGGTAACTTGTCTGATTCTAGGTAATCATAAAGTTGTTATATCAATTTAAATTCATAATTTGGGTGATTTAATTGTCTGGGTTAGTAGGCGTAATAGAGCATCAACATTAGAGTAGATTCTTCTAGGTTTGTAGAAAATTTCAAAGTTGTAAAGTTGGAGTTTAAGAATCCATCTTCCAATTTTTTCTTTAGGTTCAGCAGTACATAGCCATTTTAATGCTGAGTGGCCTGTAACTAAAATAAACTTGGTAGCACCTAAGTATTTATAAAAATGTTCGATTACCATACTACAGCAGAACATTTTAATTCAGTTGCATAGTAGTTTACTTCTTCTTTTCGTAAAATAGGCAATAGAGTATTCTTTATGGTATGTTCTTTATGGTTTTGGTCCAATTGACTAAGAGTAGCACCAAATTCATAGTAAAAAGCATCAGTAACTATCTTTTTAAAATCAGGTAGGCTAATATAGGTGCAGCAGTAAGTCATCATCAAAAGCTTCTTTTTGAATATGGGTTCACCAATATGGTTCATCTTTTGTAACAATTGATTTAATGGTTTAGCAATAGCAGAAAAATTTTGGATAAATTGTCTATAATATTCAGCTAATTCTAAGAATGAGCGAAGTTGGTTTTGTTCTGTGGGGGTTGAATCTTTTGTACGGCTTCAATTTTAGTAGGATCAGGAGCTATCCTACTAGATACAATTATATGTTCTAAGAAAGGTAGTCGTTGCATCTTGAAGTTACATTTCTCGATATTAAAACGTAATCCAGCTTGCTTAATTCTTTGTAACACTTCATTCAAATGCTTTAGGTAGTCATTGAATGTTCGAAAGTATACTATGGTATCATCCAAGTACACTACTACAAATTTCTAAGCAATTTCATCATATACTTGGTCAATAGTCTTTGGAACGTAGCAGGAGCATTATAAAGTCTGAAAGGCATCATATTGAAATCGTAAGTTCTATAGCAAGTTACAAAAGCTGTCTTTTCTTTATCACGAGGATGCATAACTACTTGCCAATATCCACTTGCAAGATCAAAAGTAAAAAACCAATGCAATCCAGCAAAAGTATTTAATATTTCATCAATATAAGATAGAAGATATGCATCCTTTTTAGTAATGTTATTAAGTTTTCGATAGTCTACACAAAAGCGTAATTTGCCATTTTTCTTTTTCACTAGGACAACAGAGGAAGTCCAGAAACTATTTGAAGATCGAATAAGTTTATGTTCCATCATTCGTTGGATTTTCTCTTTGATAATTGTTTGTTCACTTGGGGGTATAGAATAAGGTCTAGAGCGAATAGATAGTATATCTTCTGTAAAAATTCGATGAGAAACTAAATTAGTTCTTCCTAATTCATTGATATCTGTTGCAAAAATATCTGCAAATTTCTCAAGCAAATGTCTAAATTTAAGTTCTTGGTCTGCAACAAGAGAACCTGTGTTTAATAAAGTAGTTGGGATCAAGGTATATTCTTCATAAAGGATAAAAGTATTTATACTATATACAGAGGTAGGTATTAAATTTAAGCGAAAGAGTGTGGTGACATAGTATAGTTGGATTGTTGTCACCCCCCAAGTAGTTGTAACAAAAGGTACAGAGTTCAAATCCCACCGGAGGCGATTTTTAAAAAATTTATCTGCATTACGGTAACCTGGACTCTGAGCTCGAATGTACAAATCTGTTTTCCAGGTTACACCAACTTGTATTGGAAGCTCTGGTGCTGTGTTATGCACAGAATTGGGCGCATAGATCCTAGGGAGCGTAGGCGCTGTGTTATGCACAGAACTGTAGGACAAAAGGAAACCATACTTGGCAAGACCCAAGCAAAGAGGTAGACGACTTCCGACGGTACTTAAACAGAAATCGGATGGGATCGGACCGGAAGCTGACTGACCGAAAAGTGGACTGACCGGAAGCAAACTTATGACAAAAGAGCCTATGGCGGGGCTTTACCAATTAGACCGCCGGAGTCACACTGGAGAAAAAGGACATGTGTTACAGAAGCATGTACCAAAGAGAGAGAGACCATTGGGTTCGCCAATGGCAGACCACTCCTTCCGGGTCCTCAGATTGGGAGTAGGAATGTAACCGGGGGAAAGAAAGCGAGGTAGAGGTAAGAAAAGCAACTGGAAAGTAACCAGAAGAGGAACAGGAGAAGTACCGGGATTGGTGAACTTTGTAAGGGCATGTATTATGCTATAGATACTAGTAAGAAGGTAGTGGCTTGAGATACAGGCCAGGTTGCGGCAGCATTTAAAAAGTGGCTTGAGATACAAACCTGACGGCGGCAGCACTATAGGTACTATTAGTGGACAAGTAAGGTGCAAAAACCAGGTTGAGTATATGAGTGGAACATATAGGATACTCTGGTAGGTTTAGGTCATAGATAAAATAGTCTAAGTTTCGGTACTTGGTAGTTGTAGTTATCCAATGCAATGTATCTTGGCTGTTGTAATAATAACTATGCTTAATAAAAAGACCGAGGCATGATCTCACCTTGTAACTGAAAAAAAAAATTTAAGTGACAATGTTCAAGGGATTTGTCTATACTATTGTCTGGTTCAGCAGGTAGTTTGTCATTATGTCTAGGATTATCTAAAAATTTGTGTCTGTAAAAAGAGTAGTAAGGACTTCAGTTCTTTGTTGCAGGTATTGGATGTCTTGGTGAATAAGGCGAAGCAATTGTTGATTGAAGTTTTCAAGTTTTTGGACTTGTTGT
Source organism: Gigaspora rosea (assembly GCA_003550325.1). NCBI lineage: Eukaryota > Fungi > Glomeromycota > Glomeromycetes > Diversisporales > Gigasporaceae > Gigaspora > Gigaspora rosea. The sequence goes on along the minus strand of QKWP01000362.1, from coordinate 29,202 downwards.
TGAAGTTGTTCAATGGTCTGGTTCTGTAGGACAACTTGTTGTAGCAATGTTTTGAAAACTTCTTTAGTGACAGTATCTTAGTCATTTGGTACAGGTTCTAGAGATATAATTTTTGGTTCTGGTTCAAATATTGGTGGTGAAGACGGTAAACATTTCATATAGTATCCATTATGCTCATCAAGTTCTTCCTGATATTTAACATATGTGTCTAAAAAGTTTCTTCTAAAATTAGCAAGAGCAGTTTCTTTACAGAATTTAGGATGGCTAGTGTCAAAGGAAATCTCAAGGATCTGTTGTAATTAAAGTTCTTCACTTTCTTCTAGTATGCTATATTCAGCATGAAGTACTAATGACATTTCTTCCTGACTTCATAGTTGATTAATGCAATAAGTCATTAAAGGCTCTAATGCTTTAGTCAGGCTTTGGTCTAATTCTTGTAAGAAAATCTTTGCAAGTTAAAAGATATGAGTCTGGTTCATTTCATACTAAGATCCAGCACTTTTGTTGGATTCAGTATAATGTCTGATTCTGGTTCACAAATTATAATTAGAATTATAAAGAACATCCTGTCCCGCTTTATAGGCATAGAGGTGTTCAAGATTACAAAACTACAGGGCTTGTTCCAGGCTTTCTAAATTATACATTTTAGAGGTAGGTCTGGTTTCTTCACAGATTTTACATTGAACAAGAGTTCTATGTCCTTTTCTATGACTATAATAATATATGCATTGAGGGTTATCTAGTGGAAGTTCATAGTAGTAGTTAGAGACACATCCTTGACAAACAAACAAATTGTTAAAAACTTGTAGGTCTTCTTGTCTATTTGGTTTCTTGTAGTGATAGCAGTAGTAAGTACGCCTTGAACTATAGTTATACATTCTATGGGCTTCAATATTATCAGGATTACATCTACATTAGCAGATTCAGTTCTGTTTCTTAAGGGCTCCAAAAGGACAGTCAACAGCAATATGTCCTGTTGTTCTACAGGTATGACAAATATTTTTTGGCCAGTTTCGATACAAATAGTTATTACTATTGCAGGTACAGCAAGAGGTTCACTTTGGTACTTGTTGGGGGCAGTGAATAGCAATATATCTATCTTGTCAACAATAATTACAACGATTGGTAGAGCAGTTTGCAAAAAATGCTCAGGCGATCTGCAATTGCCATATACACGAAAGTTAAGAGGATTACGTTTCCTATATCTGGATTGGTGAATAATCTATGGGTTGGCATCATCATCAGAGATAGAGATAGTATCTGATTCTTGATTAGTAAAGGCATAAGCTTCTTGAGTGACTAAGTATTCCTGTTTATAAGGGGCATCCAGAAATAACATTATACAAGAGGGAGAGGGGTCTGTTTCTCTTAAATAGGGGGGCCAAAAAAATATAACGCAATTTTTTTAGAAAAAATCGTCTAAAAACTGATCCAGTAATACAAATTTAATGATTTTGGTACCATTCGATTCATTTCGGTGAGAGGAGTCGAATGATACCAATTTTATTTTATTTGGGTTACTGGATCAATAGTTATTGGCCAAATACTATTGGTCATATCTTTTTTTATAAAATTACTATATAACTATAGTTTTTTGTGAATATCTTTTGATCCAGTAATCCAAATGATATGATTTTAGTATCATTGGATTCGTCTTACTAAGACGAATTGAATAGTACCTAAATCATCCAAATTGGATCACTGTATTAGAAAAGATTCAAGTTTTTGTAAAATTTTATATATAAACATACGGATTTTGAAAATTTTTTTTATATAGTTGAAGAAGAGGTCAAGCACTACTATGTGAGGTACATAATGTTATTTATGGATGCTCCCTAAATGTTAACTTGGCAGGGTCAGTAACAGTAGATTGTAAAGGTAATAGTTGGTTACTCTCATAAGAGGTAGAAATAGTATGTTTCTTGTTTTTCTATTTAAAAGCATCCATTTTTTCAATTATAACTAGCTTCTACTTTCTTTGACCAGTCATTTCCAAGCAATAATAAGTAAGAAGTGGTAGAAACTACTTCAACAGTAATAGAAATAATAGCAATATCTATTTCTATAGACAAGTCTCGAATAATTTCCAAATGGCGAGAAGAGGTTCTAGTAGTAAAGATAATAAAGCTTGTAGAAGCTTATTTTATTTTTAATCCTAAGTCCTGAACTAATTTGTGCACGATCATGCTAATGGAGGCTCCACTATCAATAATAGCTTTATGTAGTTTCTGGTCGATTTTAACATTACATTTGATAGGTGTAGTATAAACAGATGTCTGAATCAGGTTAGCAGTTTAAGCTTCTTCATACAAGTAAGAAGATAGAGCAGTATGAATAGAGGTATTGTTCAAAAGTGTTTTCCATTTTTGGGGATTAAAAGGTTGATTGATAATAGTACTAGTAGTAGTAAAAGGAGTTCTATCAAGATAATTAACATTTCTATAGTATGGTGAGAGCAGATGTCATAAAGATCCTTAAAAGTAACCTGCCATATCAAACATATCTTTTATCGTAAAATTCCTCACTTCATTAAGTTTAGAATTTTTGAATCACTGATTAGAGTTTGCCGCCTATCATAACTGCCTATTCTTTAACTCTCTTCTCCTAACTTCATGAGTAGCAGGATTCTACCAGAAAAAAGAAAAACATATATAGAAAATAAAAGTAAAAGTAAAAAAGAAGAGAAGAACTACAAACCCTAAATGAAAAACCAAAATAGAACAAAATAAAAGTAGAAGAAAAAAGAGAAAGGCGAAGAATAAACGGCTATAATTGCACTATTTACATCTATGCCCAACAATAAAAATTATATAATACTACGCAAGGAATTGCTACATCTGAGTATTATATGTACATGTATAAGAAAATAAAAAAAAAGCCTAAAAGAACATTCTAGAAAGAAATTTCACTTCGTATTTTATTCCAAAACATCTCACATATCATTCATTGTTTATTTCAAGAGCTGATTTCATTTGTAACTTGATTCCAATATAGTAGGCGCGTTCCCAATTTGGAAGGAGTAAACGCTACCAATTTTTTGGAGAGGTAAACTGAATCGCCCACTTTTTGAAATTTTGAAAAGTCGCTGTAAAAAGTACCAAAACAAAAGGAGTTTGTAAGAGTTACGCTGTATAGAATAGTATATTTAACAGGTCTTTACTTCTATTTTCATATCCATAGGACTTGACAAAGCTCCAGAGATTTTCTACTACTTCTTTGCTCAATAGTACCAAAGCCCACCAAGATGTCTCGCTTAAAAGTTTGCAAGTCTTTTTTATCTTTATTTTATATTCAAAACATCCAGTGAATGGACTTTGTACCCAACAGCAGCTTGGTGAAGTTTTGTTGTATTTAGATATACTAACTATAGAGTTTTTGTAGGTCAGTCTTTTTGGAAATTTGATATAAGAGATCTTTGGAAGCTTTAATAATTAATAAATTTATCTAAAAAATATATAACTATATATTTTTTTAGGTACTAAACGCATTTTAGTTAAAATTAAAATAGGTTATCTTAATAAAATTTTAAGTAATTTTACTTTATTTAATTGTCCAAAATTGTCCAAATCATTGTTCAAAGCTGTCCTGTGATACACTGCTTAAATGTATCTCAAAAATTTTATTATTTTTTTGTAATATAAAAATTTTTTTAAAAAGTTACATAACTGCCATACTTAATTAGCCAATGGAATTGCAGGTAAGATATTACAAAAAAAATTATAAAAAAATAAAAATTTATTTAATTTTTTTGTTATTGTTATACTTATTTGGATTTTAGTAAAGACTATAAAAAAAAAATTACAATTCTAATAGTAATAAAATCATCAAAATTAGATCATGTATTAGATAAAAAACTTTTACAATTTTTAAAGCTTTTTAATTGTTGATCCGGATAAGATCAGCAGAATTCTATATTAGAAATTGGAACAAAATTCCTATGATATTAACTATATGTTTCAATCTGAGTGGAGTTAAATGAAAAGTATTTTTTATTAAGTTAACGATACATGTCGATTAATTGAAAGTTGTAGAGCATATCGAGACGCATCTAATAGTGGTTAGATCATCCAAATCAGCCCAGTAAATGGCAAGTTATTATTAAAAAATAATTGGCTAACTATATGTAAACAAATATTACTGTATTTACATAGAGATTTTATATAGTCAGCCAATTGTTTTTTAATAATAACTCGCTATTCTCTAGGCTGATTTGGATAATCTAATCACTATTAAATGTGTCTCAACAAGCTTTATAATTTTTGATTAATCGACATGTATTGTTAATTTAATAAAAAAATACTTTTTATTTGACTCTGCTTAGATTAAAGCATATAATAAAAATTTATATTGTGCTTATCTCCAAAATTTACTATTGTCCCAATATAGTAACTCTGCAGATCTTATTTGGATTATTAATTAAAAAATTTTAAAAATCACAAAAATATTTTTACTTATATCTTGTAATATACTAAGTTAATTATAATGGTAATTTTTTTTTTTACAACTTTTATTAGTAATTTAAATAATGATATAATAAAAAAATTAGTTCTAATTAAAAAACTTTAAATCTTTTATTATAATTATACCTGCAATTCAAATTGGTTAATTTTAATTATAGCAGTCATGTGACTTTTTTAAAATTATTATACAGTCAACCTTCCAAATGCAACTCATAGGGACAAGTCTACAATGTGCATTTAGAGAGGTTTGCATTTAGAGAGAGCTAATTAAATTGCAGCTTTAAAAATTAAATTATAAAGTTTGTATAACTTTTACAAAAACTGTAAAACCTATCTTAAATACTAAAATTTGATTAGCTATATGCATTTAGGGAGGTTAATATAATATAAAATGTTATTCAAGAGAATGTGCATTTACAGAATATAGAACATGCATTTAGCACTAATAACATCTTATGGAATAGAAAAAAACGTGCATTTATGGAGGTATTGCATTTATGAAGGTTGCATTTATGGAGGTCTGACTGTATCTCAAAAAGTAATAAACCTTTTGGTGTACATTTAAATATATTAAAAAAGTAAATACAAGAGCATCAAAAATGTTAGTTTTGTTTCTATAGATAGTCTAACATAGTTTACAGACATATACAGATCACATAATATTTTATCTTATAAACATATATGTACTAAAATAATAAATTTTTGATTTGTTAAGGTTTTTGTACTAAGAAGTATCCTTTATTATTTTAATAAAGCTTGTTATTCTGGTCTTTATAGTTTTAATAGAACCCTGAATAATCTATGTAAGGTTATATTTGAGCATTATAGTAAAAATTTTTTTTGGTTAGCACTTTTGTTTTAGTATATATAAGCTATATTTTAAATATTAAATAGAACTTTTAACTATCTTTAACTTTTTTTGAAATATAATGTTACTAAAAAAAAAAACAAAATTATGTTCTATAAAAAAAAAACAGAATTACATTTTA
>QKWP01000362.1:0-20406 GCA_003550325.1 Gigaspora rosea | reverse complement strand
TTTATTTTATTTTATTTATTCCTTACTTCTTTCAGAACTTTGCAAGAAAACAATCTAACTTTCTGGCACTTTGCAAGAAGTAGCGAATATAAGCGAATATAAATGAATATAAGCGAATATGAGCGAATATAAAAAATATAATAGTTTATTTTTTTGGTTTTATTTTTTTAATTTTTTTTGGTTTCGTTTTTTTTGGATTTATTTTTTTTATTTTTTTTATAATAATATATAATATATGTAATATTTAAAATATAATATATAATAAAAAAAAATTTTATATTAAATAGCGAAAACTTGTGAATATTGTATATTTGATAAATTAAAATATTATATAATAACAATAAATAAATAAAAATTGGAGTTTGCTATTTATCACCACCGGTGATCATCACTGGTAATCAATTTGCCAATTAAAATTCAGGATCAGGTGTAACATGTAGATCAATTTTTGTATAACAAAAACAAAGAATTCTTTAAAAAATTGCTAAAATTGCTTCCAACCTAAAATTTTGTCTATGGAACTACTTTTTTTTATACAAAAAAAAAATTCCTTGCTAAATTTTACTATATACAAAGCCCCTATTCTAATCTTTAACCTTTACCCTTACCCTAATATTAAAAAGGTTTATTTTTATTTAATACAAACTGTTTGTTTTGTTTATTTTGTTTTATGCATTGTAGATCACACCGGTGATGATCACCACAGGTAATATGTAGTAATTTTTATAAAAATTTATAATTAAATTGCGAAAACTTGCGAAAATCTGTAAAATATTCAAAAAGCATGATTATGTGAATATAATAATTATTAATTGATATTATATTAGATATACTGTATATCGATTAATATCGATATATATCGATATATATCGATTACTATTACTATCAATTATAATCGATATATCAATATATATCGATACCCATCACCACTGCCGATTACTATCGATAGTGATAATAATCGATATATCAATATATATCGCTTACTATCACTATCGATAGTAATCGGCAGGGGTGATGGGTATCGATATATATCTTATCAGTTAGTAATCGATATATATCTATATATAAAATTTGCAGATGATTGGAGTTGAAAAGGACGAACATATGGCATTCTTTTATTTTCAAAAATCTGCAGAGATAGGAAATGCTAAAGGAATATATGGTGTTTGATATTATTATGAGAAAGGAATTGGAGTTGAAAAGAATAAACATAAGGCATTCTTTTATTATTAAAAATTTGCAGAGATGGGGGATGCTAAAGGGATTCGTATGGTTGGATATTGTTATTAGAATGGAATTGGAGTTAAAAAGAACGAACGTATAGCATTTATTTATTATCAAAAATCTGCAGAGATGGGGGATGCTAAAAGAACACATAGTGTTAGATATTGTTATTATAAAAGAATTGGAGTTGATAAGAATGCACATAAATTATTATTTTATTATCAAAAATCTGCAGAGATGGGAAATATCGCTGCAATAAATACTGTATTTGTCCAAAAATAAGCTACCCTTTTTGGCCAAAAAGTTACACAAAAAATCGTAGTGGTAGCTTATTTTTAAATTGTTAAATTTTTCGAAAAATTAAAAAACGTACTAATAAAAAGTTGTCCAAATGCTATGAAATTTTTACTATATGTGTATTTTGTTACGCTGAACAACTTTACTTATTTGACCTTTTGAAGTTTACATAGTAAAAAAAAGTTTTATATGTAGCGACTGTTAACAATTTTTTTAAAAAATTTTCTGAAAATCTGGGGGTAGCTTCTTTTGAAGGTAGCTTATTTTCGTAAACCTATGGTAGCATTGGATATTGTTATAATAGTGGAATTGGAGTTGAAATGGACAAACATAAGGCATTCTTTTTTTTATTAAAGATTAGCAGAGATGGGAACACCGGTGGAGCATATAATGTTGGTAATTATTATTATAATGAATTAGTGTCAGGAAGGATGACCGCAAAGCATTCAAATATTATTAAAAAGCTGCAAATATGGGTGATATTGCTAGAATTTCATTTGTTGCATTATGCTATCGAAATATTGGAGTTAAAAGGGATATACAAAAGGCCCATTATTGGTATTAATTTATTTTTACGTATGTATTTATTTTTAATAAATAATTTGTATATGATTAGAGCAAAGGATTTTTTTTTCACTTAGGCAGTTTCGCCAGTATTTTATTAAAATACTAAGTATATCGCTACATAATACACTTGTTTACTCCTAATGACATTACCCGGCTGCTGTAAAAGGTGCCCAAGTACAACCTACCGCACTAATTTGAAGACAAGTCTAAAAACTAGTGGCTATGTTAAACTAGCCTAAGTGCCACACCATAATGGCTTCTTCTCTCCTTCATATTCCTTTAACTAACAAGGAATTTACTAAGGACAAATAAGGAGAGGGGATAAACATAAAAAAATATCAAGCCAAAAAAACGAGAGATACAAAAAGAAAAACAAACAAAAAAGAAAAAAAGGAAGAGGAAAACAAAAAAGAAAAAAAACCACATGGAAAAGCACGAAGGCTAGTCTAATGAAAAGGAAACAAAAACCAATGGAAAAAGAAAAGGGAAAACACTATTATAAGGTTGAATAAAAATTATATAACAAATGCAACTATTGTATATCCCTACTTTAAAGCTACGCCTTAATTAATATCTTTTTCTGACTATACGACCAATCTCGAATATCCCTATACCATATCGATTGAGCACATCGTATGGAGTAGCACCGAAACCGTATTTGTAAACAAACACATTACGTGGTTGCATTCTACTGGGTTCGTCCGAATTTGGAAAGGTAAATAGCTGATCTTTTGGAGGAGTAAACCAAATCCCCACTTTTTATCGAAAATTTTGGAAGAAAGGCAGGAAGGCGAAAAAGATGATACAAAGGAATCACTTGTAAGAAATCTACAGGAGAGTGTTGTTGGAAAACTCATTTTTTTGCTGTTCCCCGTTATATAGTCACAGGTTACTTCGTCAATGGAGCGGAAATGATAATTTCACCAAAATTTTTCATACAAGGGTGTCACCTCCTGCCAGTTATCTTGTACCAAAACGCTTTTGGCTTGCATGCCGAATATATTAAAGGAGTCCCTAAATGATAGTGAATAGTTGACCTTTGTAGAAACCGTAGGTCCTGTGTATTTCTACCCACGCTCCAACAAAAAACTTTTTGTTTTCTTCTGTTGGAAATTTGGTCCAAGTAATCATTGGAAAGAGTTGATTGTGTGTATTGTAGAGCGAAGGATTTGATGAAAGATAATTTATATAATTTATTTAAATAATATTTAATAATTTCGAATCTATTTATTTTTATATTTTTTTAGTTTTATATGATTGCACATCTAAAGATCAGAAGCTGATGATGATTTAATTAATAGTTCACAAATGAATGAGAGCATTTATATATATAATTTATATATAAGTTTAGAATCTGGTTTTCCGATCTAGGTAAGTATAATTTATTAAAATATAATTGTAAATTATTTTTAAATTATATATATATATACTAATATTCTATTATTTTATTAAAAAAATTTTAAAAATTTTTTAGAAAAAACCCTACTTATATATAAGAAAGTTAAACATTTAGATTTTTACTATAGTATTTTATATAGTACACCAGAAAATCAGATTGTTGTCCTATATAAATTTAATATTAAATTGCGTCAACTGCTGCTCTCATTCATTTGCGAATTAGCAATTAAAAAAAATCCTGATCGAAAATAAATATCAATTTCTTGAATTCTGTACAATAAAATTAACATAATCAAAGAAATCGGAAAAGGTGGATTTGCAACTGTATATTATTCCCATTGGTATGATAAAAGTATATATTTAAATAGAGACGTCACACTTAAAATATTTGAATTAAATGATCAATCAGAATTTATAAAAGAATTAAAAATATTTTGTGAAATTAGAGATATATATTTGTCATTTTTAGAATGTTATGAACAAAATATGAGGGTCGTTATGTTCTTATTTTAGAATATGCTATGAAAAATTCTTTGGGTCGATTAGATTGGAAAAAAAAGTTAATCTGTTACAATATATAACTTATAATCTTTTCAAGCTTATTTTATACCTATAGATGCTGGTGAAATTAAATTAGAGTAGTGTAATGATTTCACCATTTCACCAATCACCAATCGGTAATGGTAAAACTGGTGTAACTGGTGAATTGGTGTAATTGGTGTAATTGGTGAATTGGTGAATTGGTAAAATGGTGAATTGGTAAATTGGTGGAATGGTGGAATGATGAAACAGTGGAATGGTAAAATGGTGAATTTCCAGAGTCTGGAATTATTTCAGCCTGGAATTCGGTTAGGTTTTTGTTCAAGTTTTTATATTTTATGTTTTTACAGGCTCACTTTGAGGTCAGAACTATTAACCGTTTATAGGACTGAGCAAATTCACCAATACACCATTTTACCAATTCACTGTTTCACCAATTCACCAATTCAACAATTCACCAATTTTACCAATTTTACCAATTCAACAATTCACCAATTCACCAATTTTACCAATTCACCAATTCACCAATTCACCAATTTTACCAATTCACCAATTCACCAATTTTACCAATTTCACCAATTCACCAAAATAAAATTTTGGTGTAATTCTGGTGAAACTATTTCACCATTTCACCTGGTAAAATGGATTAATTTCACCAGCATCTATAGTTATACCCATCGAGATTTGCATATTGGTAACATCTTACAGCGTGAGATATATAGTGCATATATTGCAGATTTAGAACTCTTTTTATCCACAAAAAGTAATATAGGTGTTTTACTTTACATTACTTCTGAGATTTTACAAAAAAAACCTATCATACAAGCAGCTGATCTTTATTCTTTTGTCATTATCATGGCTGAAATAACAACTAGTTAAAGACCTTTTGATGGAAATAAATTTGATATGGAACTAGCAGTAGAGATATTTGGTAGATTATATCCTGAATTTGCGCATGAAACTCCTGGTTGCTACATTGAATTAGCCAAACAATGTATAAATTCTGATCCACAAAAAAGACCCACAGCCTCTCATATTTTTGATAAGCTTGGCAAATGGATTAATTGCATCAGCATTTCTTCTACCATACAGGATAATGAGATCGAATTAATTAAAAGACATTTTTTGGAAGCTGATAAAATAGTTAAAGAATTGCTGATCGTCATGCAAAAACACTTGGATCTCATATACACTTCAAAACTCATCAATTACAGAACAACTATCCAAATTGGCTAGTAGCAAATCATTTAATAGTTTAGAATTTCCTGAATTTTTATGTAGACTACAGTACAAATATTGTGTGTTGTGATGGAATACTAGAAAACAGTCTCTTTTAAGATTCTGAAGCATAAATATTTATTATATTTATATCTATTTGTCCGGAGTGTAGCATAGAACTATTTGTTTTTACAACAATATGTGATGCAATGCTTACATTTTTAAGACTCCTGCACTTACTTTTTTGATACTTATATAGATGTACCCCAAAATTTATATACTTTTTTGTACTAATATCATATGCAGATTGCAGCAAGCTTTTTTAAAATTGCACTAACCTTAACTCTAATTACAAACCTGATCCTAATATCAATAACCTATTAAAAAATGATTATAATAAATATTATAACTTTTCTATAAAGAACAGCCCACATATGTTTAATAAATAAATTGATTGCATTGTCCACGAATAAAATTTATTGTTTTTAAAAAGTTTAGCACACTTTATTTTTTAAACTTTTTAGTTTCAACCTGGTTGTGCAAGTTTTAACAAAAATTATATATATTTTTAAAACAACATTTATATTCTTAAAAATAGAATAAATCTATTTTACATGTAACGCTTTTTTAAAAGAAAAAAACTCTATCCGTGTAATAAATGGTTTAAATACAGTATATCATTAAGTTTTAAAAAACTTTTAGTGTAATTGAAATTAGTTTATTTAAGGTTAGTACTTACTACATTAGCACTGATTTTTTAAAAAAATTCTCATGATAAAGGAATTTTTGAATAACAGGCAATCTTTGACTAAAATGAATGCTTGTTTTGAATTTTCAAGATTGTGTTATGTTACATCATATTGTTATTTGTTAATATAATAAAATTAAGCACGAAATTTGATATCTTATTTTAATAATTATGTTATTATATCTATATATTAAATTTATATATATAAATAATAAATATTATAAACCTAGATAGCTTAATACTTATTATTTACAATCTAAAGCAAATTATAAATAGTAAATAAAGCTAGAATAACCTAATTTAAAAATTTATATTTATAAATATTCTTTATACTTATATACTAAAATAAATTTAGATTTAATAATAATTCTATATTTCGTTTAGTGCAACTACGTTGCGCAGCTATTTTATTTTTCTAATTTTTGTATTTTTTAATTTTTGTATTTATTATTTATTGGATCACTATTATGGCCTAGATTTTTTATTAGTATATTTCAAATATAAGATTTATAAAAATTACTACCATTAGCATTCTTTTAAATATACCTTTTTTGCCATTTAGCTGTTTTTAAATATAACCTTTTTCTCCAATACCTACTTTTCAAATATAACCTTTTGAAAAAAGGCCTCCATTAGCAATTTATCTTACATAGATTATTTGGGTTCTGTTTTAATAGTAGTAAAATTATTAAAGATAAAGGAAAGAACAATGATTTTTTGCAAAATACAGAATGTCGTAGAGTTTGCAGAATTTAACCATTTTTGCAAAAATTGGATTTTATTATAGATAATTGCAGAATTAACCTAAAATTTGACCAGAATTCAATAAAATTGCGAGTTTTGGCAGAGTTTTGAAAGGATAGACAATCAATTAATACAAAAATGAATATAGTCATTGGAAAGCTTTAGAACATTCCAATTTTTAAGTGCAAAAACAGGGTTTTTATTGCAGAAGATAGTTGCAGAAATTAAATTTAATTACCACAGAATTTGAGTTTAGTCATTGCAGAAAATTATTATCCCTGGGTAAAGGATACATAAATCATTTTTATATAGTTTTATATAGTATTTTAAAATTTTCATATAAAATTAATATATGCTACTAATAAACTTTTTTATTTTTTTTTAATTTTTTTTTTAGTCAAAATAATTACTTAAAATTTTAGTAAGATAATCTATTTTATTTTAACTGGAATGTGTTCAGTACCTAAAAAAATATATAGTTATATAAATTTATTAATTATTAAAGCCTGAACAAGCTTTGGACAATCTTGGACATTTGGACAATTTTGGACATAGACAAGCCAAAAAAGGCTTTGAACAGCCAAAATGTACAACACTGCTAATGGGTATCTGTTTTCCTAGTATTGTTTGTTTAAACTTTCTAATTCTTGCCTCATACCAGTTCCTCTTGTATCACTAGTATACATGCTAACAAAATTGATTTTTAAAAAAACCTATTTTACCTTCATTAAAGAAATTTAAATTTTTTTATAAGAGATAGCAAATAAAATTTATATAGTTAAGTTCCTTTTAATTTTGTCTATTCAAAAAAAGGATCAAAAAATTTCATTTTTTAAGTAAAACTAGATCAAAGCATTTTTGTTTTCAAATTTTAATTTCAGGTTTTTGATCTTGAAATAATTTCGTTAGCATCTATAATTACCAGAACTCTGTTCCAGATACTAATCACACTCTTAGAACTAATTTATCCTTAGTAAAAGACTTGGTAAAGTAGTTTCTGTCCTATACAGATATTATCTACTTTAGTAATATATGCATTTACTAAGACTTATACTTGTGATTAGGGATTATCTTAAACTGCTATTATTACCTACTTCTGTTCTTATAAAGTTTACTTGATTCTAGTATTTTTCTGTTCTTCTTTTAGTTTCTTTCTTTTAGAAGTTTTCTTTTTTCTAATTACAGTTCTACTTCCAATTTGAGAACCCAGAAGGTTTATTCTCTCCTAGTGAATCTAGAAACTCTTTCTCCTTAATACATGCTTCTAAATTACATGTTCTTTTCTTTTAGTACAACTCTGGTAGTCTGGTTGGTAGGGCCTGCTATAAACTCTCTTTCCATAAGTTTGCTTCTGAATCTAGAAACTCTTTCTCCTTAATACATGCTTTTAAATTACATGTTCTTTTCTTTTAGTACAACTCTGGTAGTCTGGTTGGTAGGGCCTGCTATAAACTCTCTTTCCATAAGTTTGCTTCTGGTTAGCTCACTACCAGTAAGTTCCTGTTTGATTTCTGTTTAGAATTGTTGAAAGTCTAGCTATTTCTTTATTTAGGTCTTGCCAAATATAGTTTTTCTTATCTTATATATACCCCTAGGATTCATGCATTCTAATTTAATATGTAATATAGCACTAGAGCTTCCAATATGAGTTGGTGTAATACAAGTTATAGATCTACATTTAGATTCAGAGTTTAGATTACTATAATGCAGATATAAATTTTTTCAAACCGTCTCTGATGGGATTTGAACTTTATATCTTTTTGTTACAACTACTTAGAAAGATAACAACAACCCAACTATACTATGTTACTATACTCATAAAGCTTTTTTAATGTAGCTAATTTTTATTAAAATTTTAAAAAATATAAATAAAACAATTTATCTATTACAGTCAATCCTTTCCAAAATGGTATGCATAGCGAACAGGTTTTGTATTGGATTTGGAAAAGTATCAGATTTAAAAAATATCAAGTAAGCTATACCCTTAATATTAAAAAAAAATATCAAGTAAAAGATCAATGTGAGTTGACCTAGTGATTGTACTCGAGTAGAATTTGCAATTGTGTAAAATAGTAATTTATCCGGATATCTGGGTAATTTAATAGTAACTGGATAGAGGTTTTCCCAACGGGTACAATCTCTAAGTTGACCAATAAGATTTTAATATATAATATACAAACTATATACTAGATCATGTGATTTTGCATATACTGATCATCATGTGCATTTTATATTATATCACATAAAAACAGTAAGCTTTATGTGATTTGATTGGATACATTCACATAACACTATCAGAAACTTAGATATAAAAACTACCAGATATCAGAAATAATAAATTATTGGGTATCAATTATGAAACTGGTATAGTGAATTAATTTTTAACTAATTATAGCAGGTTATCAGTTTTGACAAGATCAGTTTAAGGAGGGTCAACTATATAGTAATATTTTAAACTATTATTATATTTTAAAAAATATATTTGTATATATTACAAAATTTTTCTGAGTTAGCCTAATATTTTCTGGATTGAACAAAATTGCTAATTCTAATTGGTCAATTTACACAAATTTATAAGTTAGTTTTATTAATAAATTTTAATACCCAATCTTTAAAAATTTATATCACACTAAGTTTTTAACCAATTTTAATGATTTTACTATTATTAGAATCAAAAAAACCTTAAAAATTAAAATTACAGTCTTCTTTCTCTATAATTATACAGTTTGTATCAAAAAAATTAGTGATTATAAAAGAGTGTGATTAAATAGAAGTTTTTTTATAGGTTTTTTAATAAATTGTCTCAAAAATTATTGTGATTGTATAGAATTGTAATTATATAAAAGGTGATTATAGTAGTTTATTTTTTTTTATAACTTCATAGCCTATTTTATCTTTATTAGAGCATTATGCAGAAGCTACATAATAACAAAACCTAATAGCAATGATGGATATAAACCCAGCTTTTTACAAATGAATGATCAAGTTAGCTATTGCACTGAAAATGGTTTGCTCATACCCATGTGCAGTTTTTTTCAATAACACTAGTATTGCACTGCCTGATTTCAGCTACCAAACTACAGAATTTATTTCATCTAAAAACTTTTTCTTTAAGTTTCTTATAAAGAAGAATAAAAAAGGTGAAAGATTAAAAGAAGGAACAATACCTAAACGAATAATCAAAAAACTAACTAAAAATACAACCAAAAAAAAAGAAATAAAAAAAAGAAAAACCAAAGAACAAGCAAAAAAAGAATAGAAACTGTAGATGCTAACATGTCTAGTATAAATAATAATACTACAAGACTAAAGCCTATTAAAGTGTTACATGTATATATAGAGAAAAGAGACTAAAACTAAAACAAAAAACAAGATAAGAAATTTTTTTATATGCCCTTCTAGATTCCTAATATATCATTTATTATTTATTTGTAAATAGTATCCAAATCTAATACATAACGCTATTAGTTCCAAACTGGGAACTTTTCCAATTTGGAAAGCCAGAATTCCTACTTTTTGGTAAAAATTTCGAAAAAATCCAAAGAGAAGTAAGATGATATTTGTAAAAAAAATTTAAGAAGAAAGTATAGTCAGAAAAACTCATTTTTTTGTTGTTTCCCATTGTTTTTCTACAGAATACTTCGTCAACAAAAGAAAACTTTAATTCCTACCAAAATTTCTTGCCACTTTCTGCCAGTTATCTTGTAAAAATATGCTTTTGGCTTGTATGTCGAATATACAAAAAAGTTGCTGGAGCAGCAGTTAATCTTTATAAAAACTGTTTTTCTGTATTAACCTACAATACATTAAGTATAGACAACTCTTCAACAAAAAATCAAAAAATTTATTGTTTTTTTCCCATTGGTAAATTGGTCCAAGTAATTGTTAGAAAGAGTTGAAAACTATAATTAAAGATTGTAGTTTACTTAATATAATTTTTTATAAAATTAAATATTAAAAAAATTTACTATTAAGTTTATATATAATTTTAAAATTGTATCCTCTACTTTTAAAAATCAAATCAGTAAACTGGAGATATAACTTTTCAAAATTTAGACAATGATTTAAAGATTATAAAAAACATTGCAGGGCTATATATTCAGCTCTACTGAGTTAATTTTAATAATATAGTATTACAATAGTATCAAAAAAACCAGGAGAATAAGTTTATCTAGAGTGATAAAAGAGATTAACTTAGTTTAGAAGTTTTTTAGACTTCCTTTTTCTTATTTTACAGTCTACCTTCTTTATAATTACACAGTTTGTATTAAGAAAATTAGTGATTATAAAAGAGTGTGATTATATAAAAGTTTTTATAGGTTTTTTAATAAATTTTCTCAAAATTAATGTGATTGTATGGGAGTTGTGGTTATATAGAAGGTAATTATAAAAGTGAAAGACTGTATTTTTTTTTAAAAATAAAAAAGTGTTTGACTAAGATTTTAGAATAGGTTAATCTTCTTTATCATGCTAAGAAAACTCATTCTCCTGCCTTTCTGGTTCTAATGGTAGCAAGATTAAAACTCAATAAAGCTAGAGATGTAATATATAAAGTTTATGTGATATTTTTATATTATCTTTAGAATATTGCCCAAATTTCAAAGGGCCATATCTCCAGTTCTACTAATCAGATTTTAATAAACTTGTTATTATTAGAACTATAAAAACCAGAAGAACCAGCTTTATTAGGATAATAAAGAATGTTATCTTAGTACAAAAGCCTTAACAAATCATTTTTTTAATTCAAAAAAATTATTATTTTGATATGTTCATAAGATAAAATAACATGTAATTATACATGAGAACGAAATTATTTTGGGTTCTAAAGCCCGAAATTAAAATTTGAAGATGAAATTGTTTTTGATCTATTTTACTTGAAAGACGAAATTATTTGATACTTTTTTTGAATAGATGAAATTATAAGAAATATATCTATATAAATTTTATTTGCTCTTCCTTATAAAAATTTTTAATTTTTTCTTATGAAGACAAAATAGGCCTTTTTCAAAAATCAATTTCAGTGGCAACACTACATGTAATTAGTACGTGTCTGTAAACCATTTTCTTATTTGTACAGGTAACACAAAAACTGATTTTATAAATAACTAAGTGTATTAGATAAAAATTTAGAATTAGAGCCTTAATGTTAGAGACTATAGGGTTAAAGTGATGTTTACTATGTATAAAATTTTATCTTGTATAGTGATCTTCCGTAACTCTATCCATTGATCACCTGTACCAACAATTACGCTAACACTTCAGAAATAAAGTCTCAAAACAATAGTAAAAAAACTAAAGAAAACATGCAACCTAGCAGCTGTTATTTAGAAATACAGTTAACTGAGTATTTGCTAACAGCTTTAGAGTTTGTCACTTATCAAAAAATTGGCACTTGTCGTTTAGAAGTAAAGTTCATAGACTACCTGCTAACAAGCTTAGAGTTTATCATTCACTATAGTCCGAGAAGTACTTGGCGGCTCTCTTTTGGATTTTGGACCATACAGAAAAAACCACTGTCTCTACTATGGCTACATGTGAACTTTTTTTGGTGTTACTGG
The DNA here is from genome assembly GCA_003550325.1 of Gigaspora rosea. Classification (NCBI taxonomy): domain Eukaryota; kingdom Fungi; phylum Glomeromycota; class Glomeromycetes; order Diversisporales; family Gigasporaceae; genus Gigaspora; species Gigaspora rosea. The sequence goes on along the minus strand of QKWP01000362.1, from coordinate 8,112 downwards.
TTCGTAAAGAATTTTCAAAAAGTGGGCGTACCCTCTCTAAAAGATCTGCAGTATTTACTGCTTCCAAAAAGGAAAGGCACCTATAGTATTGGATACAATTGTCATGAGTAGCTTGGAAACAAGTAACGAGGAAGAACATGCGAGACTTATGGGGAAACTACTAGAAGAAGATTCTAGAAGCTCTGTTTTAAGCAATCTAGTTTATATGACTGCTTTTCGTTTAACATACTGGGATCTGGGCCATTATATAACAGGACAAGGTTATTGGTATTAACAATTTTTATTTTGTAAGTCTGACAGGTATTATAAAATAACTTTGTTCAGCTAACTTCAGGCCTCAGATAAAGATTTATTGGTAGCAGAAGGCCATCATAAAGTTTGAGTTCTTTTTTCTCGATAGTTGTAATATATTATTCTCTTCTGTATATAATAATATTAATTGATAGTCTGCCAGTTAATCAGAGATCAATCATAGCGTAACGTGATGCAAATCACATATAAAAATTACTATAGTGTAAATGTGGCGTGCATACATATAAAAGTTTTTTCCTTACTAAGTTAACACACATGTCCACTAATTGAAAGTTGTAGAGCTCGTCGAGGCGCATCTAACGGTAGTTAGATCATCCAAATCGGCCCAGTGGATGGTGAGACATCGTTGAAAAATGATTGGACGACTATGTAAAATCTCTATATAAAAACAAACATTGTTTACATAGAGATTTTATATAGTCGTCCAATCATTTTTCAACGATATCTCGCCATTCACTAGGCCGATTTGGATGATCTAACTACCGTTAGATGCGCCTCAACAAGCTCTACAACTTTCAATTAGTGGACATGTGTCATTAACTTAGTAAGAAAAAACTTTTATATGTATGCACGCCACATTCACACCATAGTGATTTTCATATGTGATTTGCATCACATTACACTATAATCGATCTCTGATTAACTGGCAAACTATCAATTAAACTAAATAAATAAATAAAGAGCAAGGTCTCGGTTATAAAACAGAAAAAAAAATTTTTATCTCGTCATTTTTAATTAATACACCAAGATCGTGTGTGTTAGAATTCTTTGTCAGACTGATCCAAAATAGTCAAAATTTGCACTCTCTGATTAGCTGGCTATTTCCTCTCCAGGAGTTTGTATTACTTATACAAATAAGAATTTATACCTAAAGTAGAAATCAGTTAAAGCAAAGTGAGTTTTTAGTTACTCGATTGTCTACAAGTCATATAGTGTGTAAACAATCAATAAACAAGCAGATAAACATATTGATCACATATATAAATTTGGCCAATAACCAATATCGATTTTTATTAAATTTTTAAACAATATATACCGGTAGTTGCTTCGCATTTGTTACTTTTGCTAAATTTTTCAAGGCACTAAATTTTTTTTTGTTTTTTTTAGCCTTCGAATCTATATGCAATATCCTATTTTTTTTTAATCGATATTAAAGATTGGATGCAAGGAACCTTTTATTTTAGAAATAAATGCTTCCACTTCATGGGCTCCACCTTTTTCTTTGACACTTCAGTATTTTTTTTCATAGTCTTTTAGTTAATTCATTTATGGTAAGCCATCTATTTTCTGCATTTATTTCTTTTTTACTTTGCTCTGATACTTTAATATTGACTAACTCTCAATCTTCATATACTTTATACCCACTTTTTTCAAAAATTTCCTGAAATATTCTCCAGGCTTCAGCAGTCAATAGTCAGTGAAAACCATAGCTATGTTTATAAAATATATGTTTGCACAGCAATATATAATTATTACGAAACAAGTAGCCACAATCAAGAAAAGTAAGCCACAGGCATCTTTACTTTTCACTAACTTATCTATTACTGCGCTTGCTTCTTTTATGATCATTAATTGCATAGGATAGGAGAACTTGTGGATTTTTTAATAATTTCTTCTTCAATACCATAGACTGCCACTTTTTTTGTACAAAAATTAAAAGTAGCACTTTTAGCATCGATTTGTTTTTTACAATTAAGAGCAATAATCTTGTAGGATGCACCAATCAGTTCATGCAAATGGGATGTCATAGACTTTAGCTCACTATGGAATGATTTCAACGCATTGGTAGAAGTTACTTGGAGCAGAAATAATAAATGATTTCGCACCCAAAGGGCCCATTAGTGAATATTATTTGCATAATTTCATTTAATATAATTGCAAACAGTGGGGACCAGGCAAGTACTAATAATAGTTTGAATAAGTTGCTCACAACCTGTTTTTGTTTTTTTAAATATAGCTTCCATTATAATTTTTCAAGCTTTATTTTCATAAATTTTCAAAATCCATGTGCGCATTAAATAAACAGTGCAAAATAAAATTCTGCACTTTTGTTCTCTAGTACTACTACCAGAAAAAGCTTTTTTTATATAGTACTATTAGCTTTGGTACTGCTTTGGTTGATTAAAATGTACTAGGGAGTCCAACACTAGTCCAACTGTGATATATTTTTGAATTAATTGTAGCGCCATCATAATAGTCCACTATCTTCAGTATATACAAAAAAATGTGAACCACTTTTCCAATATTTATAGTTGCCTCAGATATACAAAGTAAAGAGCTTCCAACTATGTTTATTTATCTTGTGTATCAAATCTATTAACATGAGCCAACCATAGTGCTGAATGCCTTTTGTACGCTTTATTTGATTTGCAGTTTGTTGAAAAATATAAAAATGTTCTACATGATATTTCTCACTTTTTAAATATAACAAGGTCTTGAATATATCTATTTTTAAATTTGCACTACCTATTAAATATGCATTCATAGGCCCCTGGAGTTTATATTTTATATTCACTACCTTTTTACGTCTTAGATATTTGATGCTATCATTTAGGGGCATCTATAAATAACATTATACCCCTCATAGTAGCACTTGACCTTCTTCTCTACTATATAAAAAAATTTTTCAAAATTATATATAAATTTTACAAAAACTTGAATATATTGTGACACAGTGATCCGATTTAGATAATTTATATACCATTCGATTCGTCTCAGTAAGGCGAATCCAATGATACCAAAATCATTTCATTTGGATTATTGGATCAAAAGTTATTCACAAAAAGTTAGTAATTTTATAGTAATTTTATAAAAAAACATAATAGCCAATAGTATTTGGCTAAAAACTTTTGATTAAATGATCCAAATGAAATAAAATTAGTACCATTCGACTCCTCTCATCGAGATGAATCGAATAGTACCAAAATCATTAAATATGGACTACTGGTTCAATTTTTAGACAATTTTTCTAAAAAAATTATGTTATATTTTTTTAACCCTCTATTTATTGAGAAAAACGTTATCATTTGTTCAACCCTATCTTTTGTATAATGTTATTTAAAGATGCCCCTTAGCTCTAAATTATTTTTTGCAAACTCTTTAACCATGCTAGTAATTGCTACTGGTTCGTAATTTTTGATCGCCTTATTTGTAACCAAGGTATGAATGGTACTTGAGCATTTGTTCATATCATTTTCATTTAAAGTACCGTATATTGCTAAAAATAAGCTACCTCCTAAAATAAGCTACCCCCCAGTTTTGATTCAAAAACGTCAAAACGCCTTTGACCCAAAAATAAACTACCACTTTGTCGCACCAAAAGATATTTAACAAAATTTTTAGTTCTGAAAATAAGCTACTCCCACAATCGATAAACGTTGCTACATAGTAAAGTCTAAATTTTACTAAGCAAATCGATCAAAGTCGCATAAGTAACCTTGTTCAGCAGATCAAAAATACACGTACCCTAAAAATTTCATAAAAATCAGAGAACTTTTTATTATTTGACTTTTAATTTTTATGTTCAAAGGTTTTTTTTTTACAAAAAAAAAAAACTGTTGAACGTAAAAATTAAAAGTCAAATAATAAAAAGTTCTCCAATTTTTATGAAATTTTTAAAGTACACGTATTTTGATCTGCTAAACAAGGTTACTTATGCGACTTTGATCGATTTGCTTAGTAAAATTTAGATTTTACTATATAGTGATTATAATCGATCGTTTTATAAATTACCCTGATTTTTTTCTGCATGTTTATTTATTGTTTATAACATATTTATTTATTGTCTACGGCATATTTATTTATTGTCTAAAGCATATTTATTTATCTATTTTACTTGTTAGAGTTTGTGTTCGAAAATAAGCTACCCCTTTGTTGTGCTTTAAATTACTTAAAATAGTAAATAACCCAAAAATAAGCTACCCATGGTTGTTTTTTGTTAAAAATCAGCAAAAAAAGGTAGCTTATTTTCGGCAACATACGGTATGTATATGATCTGGAGAATCTTTGAACTATTCAATTCGAACTATTTTAGAAGAAACAGATTATATTACTTTAATTTTGATCTCGCAAATACCAGCTAGTCAAATATTGGTTTTTCTTTTTTTATTGTCTGTACACTATTCTGTTGTATACTTGAATTTCTATATTTCATGAAACGGCAAACGTATATTTTTTAGAAATCACTATTCTTAAGTTTGTTCGAGCTAAATGCGTCCATATATTTGTGACCAAATACCAAAATTATTATCAAACTCTTTATTCAGAACTTTAAAGGAATTACTTACATTAAAAAAGTGTGATTGTATATTGCTCTCTTTGTTCCCCTTGTCTATAACATTCACAAAATAACCTGTAAAAAAAAGTATATATATGAAATATATATATATATATAAAAAGAAACTTTTCACATTTTTTAAAAAAAATATAAACTTTTTTCTACTCTAAAAAAAGAAACTTTTTTTATTTACTGTATCTGTTTTTTAAATTGCATCGTATTTTTTTTTATTAAAAAAAATTTTTTAAAGACTATCTAATTGATTTTATTTTACTGATATATATGATTATAAAAGTTATTTAACATGTGAATTGTAGACAATCATGTGACTAAAAACTCACTCTGCTTTAACCGACCCCTAAAGTAGTATAGTATGAGGTATGAATGTAGTTGAGTAGGATTATAATTGAGCAGGAACAATAATTTTCTGCAAAATGCAAAATGCTACAGAATTTGCAAAATTCGCCCATTTTTGCAGAAATTGGATTTTATCATGGATAATTGCAGAATTGACCTAAAATTTAACCAGGATCCAATCAAATTGCAAGTTTTGGTGAAGAGTTTCAGAAAGATAGACAATTGATTAACACAAAATATGAGCATAGTTATCAAAAAGCTTTGGAACATTCAATTTTTGAGTGCAGAAACAGGATTTTTATTGCAGAAATTTGCTAAAATTTATTTTGCAGATAATCGCAAAAATTAAATTTAATCACCGCAGAATTTGAGTTTAGTCATCGCAGAAAATCATCGTCCCTGTAATTGAGTATTTTGCTCACATGTATAGTAAAGCTATTATACCGATTATACTTGTGCATAGTAAAACTATCATACCGATCATACTTATGTGTATATAGTGATAAATATATATAATTTAAGATTACATATATATGATGATTAAACATTGATTATTTGTTGATATTAAATTAAAAGTTTGTAATAAAGAATAATTGATTATATACATATGATTACAAAAATTGATTATTCATCAATATTAAATCAAAAGTTTGTAATAAAGAATAAATAATTACATATACATTCAGACCTCATAAATGCAACTTCCATAAATGCAATACCTCCCTAAATATACGTTTTTTCTATTCTGTAAAATGTTATTAGTACTAAATGCACGTTCTATATTCTGTAAATGCATGTTCTCTTGAATAATATTTTATATTACACTAACCTCCCTAAATGCACGTAGCCAATTAAATTTTAGTATTTAAAATAGGTTATACAGTTTGGGTAGAAGTTATACAAACTTGATGATCTAATTTTTAAAGCTACAATTTAATTGGCTCTCTCTAAATGCAAACCCCCTAAATGCACATTGTAGGCTTGTCCCTATAAGTTGCATTTATGGAGGGTTGACTATATATGATTACGAAGATTGATTATTCAAATAATATGGTATTAATTAAATAAAATGTTTATTGATATTTTTGGGATTCTCTTTTACTTACAATTTTTTCAATGGGTAAAATATGCTGTTTAAAAATATATATTCAAAAAATTTTGGGATTCTTGTTGGATAAAGATAATGATAAAATATAATTTCTAGAATAAAAAATGGATAATTTTATTATTCAAGTTATTGATGGAATTGAAATGATTTATGAAGAGGATCTTAAACATCTTAAGTGTTTGGAAAGCTTTGGAACTGTTGATGTAAATAACAGCTTATTAAGAAATAAATAATTTAATTAAATTTCTAATTAAGGTAATAATTAATAAAGCTTGACCTCAAATGCTGAATATGATTCGACAATTGCATAACAGTGACTTATTTTACAAAAAAATTAATATCTCATGTTGTTAATTATATATTAACACTTGTTGAGTATTCTGCAACGAGCCCAGAGGGAGTTGCTTATGTGTTTAATATTGAAGGTTGGGAAGAACCGTTAGCTGCATTTAAAGATGTAAGTAATATAATAATAATTTTTTTAATCAATAAAATATATAGTAATTTATTAAAAATTATTTATATTATTTTTAATACATTAATGACATATGAAAATGTTATTGGTAAATAATTTTAAATGTATATTAAATATAAATTAGTTATCTTTTTTTTTTGTGTGTTAAGGTGAGGTTTTGTCTTAATCTTTTTTAATTTGTATAAGTGCCTCCGGGGCAGCTTTGGGTACATTTTATATTATTACAAAATTACTCCATGCACAAATTATTAAACAAGTATGAGACTCAGACTAATTTATCTGCAACCTAAACCTAGAAGAGTGGTTAAAACTCACCTAGATTTGTATATCTAAAATTGAATTAGTAGGGGAGCTATATAAGGTCCACATAGTAGACCAAATAGCGATTTTACGTGAGGCTAATCCTAATGGAGAGCATTGATTATTAGTGTGTTGTTGATCAGGGAGGCCGCATATGCAGCTATAAGTATAAGAAATTCTGGTACGTAGTTGTATAGCAGATTGGTTAGAAGGGTGAGAGGTAGGTTGTGGAGTAGGAGTGTTAGAAAGTTGTTTTTTATAGGTAGATAGTTTAGCACAGTAGGGTTTCCATAGATTTTCATATATATTTTGTAATATTTTGAGAAGTAGTTTTATAGTGATTTCTGATTCTAACTTATAGGAGCAGGTAAAATTATAAATTGTTTTAATAAGTGAAGTTGGGATGAATCCTTGAATAGTTGTATAAATGTTGGCTTTTAGGTTGTTGTGATTGTTAAAAGATAGGCATGAATTTTGTATAAGTTGGTTATGGAGGTCATATAGTTGGGTATTAGTGATATCTAGAATTTGTGAAGTGATAATTTGTTTGATATAATTGTGTATAATCTGTAGGAGATTAGTTGTATCGGGGCAGATAAGCCAATGTAAATTGTGCTCATGTGTATCGCAATTAATGCAATTAATTGATGTATAGTTTAGTGGATAAAGGTTGTGTAGATGGGATAATGTAGGAAGAATTTGAAGAAGAATTTTGATTTTAAAGGATTTGGATTGGTTGAGATGAGAGTTGGTGTAGTTATAGGTACGTTTATAGTTGTTATTGAGGTAAAGCCATGTTGCATTCCAGTCTATTTGAGGTGAAAGAGGTATAATATTGTTCATACGATGTTGGGAAGACCACATTGCAATGGTATGTGCATTACATATATTTTTAATTGCTCTGCGAGATGGTTGCTCTACAGTTACATTATTGTAAGATAAAGAGTATGATAGGTTGTAAATATTGTTGTAATTTAGTGTAAGGTACGTTTTGGAGTGTGAACTAGGGTTTTTAGAGAAGTTGTCAGCAAGGTTATTGTATATACAGTTCTGGTGTGCAGGTACTTTGTGTAATGTAATTTGAAGGTTGTAGGATTGAATAAGGTTTAGTAAGGTATACCAAATAGGCCAGTAGTTGTAGGCATATTGTTTGTGAGGAGAAGGAGGTTTATAGAATAAGTTGTGAAATTTGGAAATTATAGATTGGGAGTCTGTGTATATAGATATTTTACTATTACGTGGGCATGTACAAATTGCAGAAAGAATAGCTATAAGCTCAGCTTT
>QKWP01000361.1:303782-330095 GCA_003550325.1 Gigaspora rosea | reverse complement strand
ATATATTCAGGTTCAAGTGTTATAGTTTGATTTGGTATATGTGGAGATGTATTAAAATTGTTCACATTAGTTTGAATATTGGATATAGAGGTCGTGTTGGTATTAGAGTTTAATATTGTATAGTGTTGTAAGTTGGGTATCGGAAAAAAGAGATTATTAGAAAAGATTGGTATTTGAAAGCTATTATTGAATGATTTAAGCTCTATATTACAGAAAGTTGGTAGCTCTTCTAAAGGTGAAATTATAAAGTGACCTGGTAGTAAGTTTTCATATGGAAAGTAAATATGTGCTTCTGTAAAAAAATAGTCAGTTTGAGGATGTGGTTTGACAGAAATTTTAATATATTGGTCTGAATAAAACATGAGGTAATTTTCTAGTATATATTGTAAGAAAGTGCCTACAGTTTGTGGAGAGGGTAGGGTTTATAGTCTATGATAGTAAAGAAATTTATTGTAACATGTTGTTGGGTTATATATTTCAGGAGAGTTAAGGTCAGAATAATTATAGTTTCTGTCATTTAAGGAGTTTGTAGGAATTTCAATTTCTTCATCACTAAAATCTTTTATAAGTAGCGATTCATCATAAGTTTCTGATACTGGATAGTTGTTAGAGTTGGTATTAATTGATAGCAAAGAGGTATTGAAGGAGTGTTGTACTTCAGAATGAGATGAAGATATGATATCTGAAGTTTATAGTTGTCTTCTGTAGAAATGCTCGCCGTTTTAAGCTTGGTTATTACAGGTGTGCAGGGTACCATATACTGCCCTGTATGTTGGGTCTGGCTGTCATAATCTTGGTCCTCAGCATAAATAGACTTATCCACCTGTCTACTTATATCATTCTCTTCTAAAAATGGCCCATTATCAATGGAGGACATTATAGTTCTAGATGCAGTGGTTGCATTCATGTGTTCTACAGAAGACATCTAAAATAATTAATTTTAATTAACTAATAATTAATCTAAATTTAACTTCCAGAATTGCATGACGCAGGGTCTTCTATACGGAATTGTAAGAAAAACCGATTTCGACAGGGTGCAATTGAAAATCACAAGACCAAGAGAAGTAGCAACATTTTCAGGGGCTTGATATTTTTTGTTCAGGAGTGTTTTTATCGGTATATATAGAAAAGAAGCTGCAAGTGGTCATAGTGTAGGAAAAGATGACTAGTATAAGCAGAGTGGATAAGAGGAAAAGGCTTGCTAGTCGAAATTCACAAAGGCCGAAGCAGGCAGATTCGAAACAGAACCAAGACGTACAAGTTCTGGTGTACAAAAAGCAAGGCCTAGAAGAGCAGGTGAAAATAGTAAGAGAGCTAGTGCGCGCATCTGTAGGTACACAGATCTCGAGTTCGATCCAACTAATGTGGTGGACCAGACACTAATTTAAATAGTACAATATCATTAAGGTAACTGGGTACCTCATTATATCTGGAAGGTTTACTCATAACAAAATGCATGAGTAAATTTCAGTTAACAAACACCAGTGCGACAATCATATTTGGGCACTTTTGGAGTAAGCCAGGTATTGGCCTATTATAGTAATTAGATAGCTTTGTAATATGTAAACATAATATATTATTCATTAGTAACTAATAAAAATAGCGCAAGATTGTCAAAGAAAAAAAATCTAAATTTAACTAATAATTAATGCTAAAATTTACAAAATTAACTCTAAAATAAATCAAAAATTAACTTACAACTTACCAAAATTAACTATAAAGCAATCCAAAAATTATTTATAAAATAAAACTGATTAATTTTAAAAATAAATCAAAAATTATTTACAAAATAAACTATAATATAAACTAACAATTATTTATATTATAAACCAATAATTAATACTAAAATAATCTAAAAATGCATCAAATTAGTATATTTATCTTTATTTTAATTAAGATTTAGAGACTATTATGCATGATTTTGTAATTTAATCAAAAAAGTTAAATGTAAGTAGCTTTTTTTTTAAAAATAATATTTTGCCAAAAGTATTGTATAAAACTAACGAATTAATTTAAATATTTTTTAAAGGAAACTTTTATAGTAATTGTACAAAAAATTAATTTTGCAAGCAAATTTGTCTGCAAAACAGATAAATAAATAATTTAATTGGACAGCCTGAACCCCCAGCATATTTTATATAGTAATAAAGTGCAGAATTTTAACTCTACTCCTAACCCTAGAACATAAACCAATTAAGAATCTCAGTCACGTCTGTTAACCAATCAAATTGCAACTTCTATTTTATTATAGATATGTTAAATAACCAATAAAATTCTGTCTAGTTTCTTTAAATATAACAGCTTTTTGACCAATCAAATTTGTTCAAGTCGGCTTCTATATGCTCTACAAATAAAAATTTTATCCAATAAAATTCAATTTGTTCATTGAATATCTAGCCCTAGCCCCAACCCGCAATTGCAAACATATATAACCCTAACTCTAAATAAACTGACCAATTAGATTCATTCTGACTTTTCCTAAACTTCAATATGTATTCTGAATTATTCCTTGCCCTAAAAACTATCTCTAGCTACATATAACCTATCCTTACTAAGTTATAAAAGTCCAACCAATCAAATCACGTCTTATATTTTATTATAAATGCGGCAAATAGCCAATAAAAATCTGTCTTATTTTTTTATATATAACAGGTTTTTTGACCAATCAAATTGCATCATATATTTTATTATAATAGACCTAACCCTAGAATGTAAGCAAGTTATATACATCTATTAACCGATCAAATTGCTCTTATATTTTAATATAAACACAACAAGTAGCCAATAAAAATCTGTTTTGTTTTTTTATATGTAACTGGGTTGTTAACCAATCACAAACGGCCGAGCTACCCCTAGAAAGCGACTCCTAATTATATATAGGGAATTACATATTAAAATAGACCTTTTTTGCAATTTTTTGAAAATTGAGTTTTCATTAGATTTTTATAAATTTTGACATGATCAATATTTTTCAATTATAAATGAAAGTCGATTTGTATAATAAAAAATCAAGATAAATGTAAAAGAAAAATTACATGAGGCCGCGTAAGGCCAATACATTAGTAGATTACCCAATAGTTACCTGTTACATTTAACCAATTAAAATCGTGAAATTTAATTAATGATCAGTCTGAAAATCAAAACAAATAATTAAACTCAATTATCTCAAAATAAATTATATGTAAAAAAGGGCTGTTTTAATGTGTAACACCCTATATAACCTACCACTTACTAAGTTATAAAAGTCCAACCTAGTGTTTAAAATTCAGATAAACTATATGCAAAGCGTGCAAGAATTGGAAAGGTTTTTGAATGTACAAACAACCAACCTGTTGCACATGTGTGCATGTAAAAATTTTTTCATGTACATATATTTTTATCACACATGTCTACATAATATTTGCTGCTGTGAAATGTGAGTTCACTCTTTAATTATATTAATATGAAAATTGTGCTATCAAATTTATAGTTCATCTGTTTAAATGTTTTAATTGGTTATTTGTACATTACGACATTTTAGATCATTCAAAATTTATAATAGTTGTTACTAGGATATTCTAGAAATCTGTAACATTTTGATCATCAACATGATTGGGGATATATGGCTAGTTTATTTACTTGATTGTTGTGTGCGAATATTCTATGATTATATTATCGTAATGGTTTGTCATAGATTATGACTATATTGTTGAGACTTTCTTAAAATAAATTAATAAAAAAAATCATTATTCTTACCAAACTAGAATTTCATATGATCATGCTTATTTTATAATAGCCTCAATTCAGCATCAACTCCAATAATTAAAATAAAAATGATCTGTAATATCATACTTAGTACGTTTCTAGTTTAGCGTGACTGCATCGCGCAGCTATTTTAATTCATTTCTGTCTACTTACAAATATTTACTATCGATTATTTATATATTAATGTATTATTTATAGTAATAGTGATAGTAATTGTTTAAATTAAAAAAGTAGTAGATTTGCAAATTACAAATTATTATCATTATAACTAATATCATTAATATATATTATTAATATATTTTGTGTATTGAAATTTAAAGTTTTTTTATGCACATAAAATTTTTTGTTGTGCATAACTTTTTGTGCATTATTTTTATAAAATTTTAGATGCACATTTGCGCACTTAACTTGTTAAAATTTTATGCATATAAAAATATTACCTGCACATGTGCATCGTGTACATACCAATTTTAAACACTAGTCCAATCAATCAAATTGCGTCTTATATTTTATTATAAATGCGACAAATAGCCAATAAAAATCTGTCTTATTTTTTTATATTTAACTGGTTTTTTGACCAATCAAATTGCTTCTTATATTTTATTATAATAGACCTAACCCTAGAATGTAAGCAAGTTATATACATCTATTAACCAATCAAATTGCTCTTATATTTTAATATAAATACAACAAGTAGCCAATACAAATCCGTCATGTTTTTTTATATGTAACGGGATTTTGACCAATCACAAACAGCTGAGTAACCCCTAGAAAGCGACCCCTAAATATATATAACCTGACTATGACCCTGATCCTGACGATTCTGGTATGATTCCCTGAAAGTTAGTTGCCCACTAGCTCATTTTACCGACTCAATATCCCCGACAGAATGTTTCATCTACAGCACTTTTTGTTGATAGAATCTTTCCTCGACATACCATGTTTTCGATATCCCCTTTTCTAGAAATCTCATATTTTCGACAAGACATTTATCTGACATGACATATTTCTAATTTGACTTTTCTCCGATACTAAGTTTTATTGAATGCACTTTTTTCTGACAAGAACGATAAACCCAGTGATCATCACATCACGTGAAATCATGCAGGTTTACTAGCACTATCAACCCTAACCCTAATCTAACCCAAACCCTAAATCTAATTTAGCCTGAGTGCTTAATCTTGTGATATGATAAACATGAATATATCACTCTACCTATTTAAATAAAATTCTAATCGAAGAAAAATCTTGTCGGAAAAATGATGCCGGAAACATGTCATGTCGTAAAAATGTTCTTTCTGAAATACGTCATGTCAGTAAAATGTTTTTTCGAAAATATGTCCTGTCAAGGAAAGGAGAGGTCGAAAACATGGTATGTCGAGGAAAGATTCTGTCAACAAAAAATGCTGTAGGTGAAAGATTCTGTCGGGAATATGGAGTCGGTAAAATGTGCTAGCAGGTAACTAGCTTTCGGGGAATCAAGATACAATGATCCTGATCCTGATCCTGACCCTAACCCAACCTATTGCTTATCAACTTATAAAAGTCAACCCAATCAAATTGCATCTTATATTTTATTATAAATGCGACATATTGCCAATAAAAATCTGTCAAATTTTTTTATATGTAATAGGGTTTTAACCAATCAAATTGCTTCTTATATTTTATTATAATAGACCTAACTCTAGAATGTAAACAAATTATACATATCTATTAACCAACCAAATTGATCTTATATTTTAATATAAACACGTCAAGTAGCCAATAAAAATCTGTCTTATTTTCTATATATAACGGGGTTTTTGACCAATCACAAATGGCTAAGCAACCCATAAACCTACCACTTACCAACTTATAAAAGTCCAACCAATCAAATTGCGTCCTATATTTTATTATAAATGCGACAAATAGACCTAACACTAGAATGTAAGCAATTATACACATCTATTAACCAATCAAATTGGTCTTATGTTTTAATATAAATACGACAAGTAGCCAATAAAAATCTGTCTTATTTATTTATATGTAATGGGTTTTTGATAAATCACAAATGGCTGAGCGACCCCTAGATAGGACCACTAATCATATATAACTCTAAGCCCTTAACCCTAAATTAAAATGATCAAACGTTTAGGATCAAAATAAAATAATCAAATGTTTAGAGTCAAAATAAAATAATCAAATATTTAGGATCAAAATGATCAAACATTTATAATTCAAAATGATCAAACGTTTAAAGTTAAAATGATTAATCATTTAGGGTCAAGATGATCAAACGTTTGTAATTAAGATAATCAAATGTTTGTAATCAAGATGTTCAAACATTTAGCGTCAAAATAATCAAACGTTTAGGGTCAAAATGATCAAATATTTAGGGTCAAAATAATCAAACATTTAGGGTCAAAATAATTAAATATTTAGAGTCAAAATAATCAAACATTTAGAGTCAAGATGATCAAACATTTAGGATCAAAATAATCAAACAATTAGTTTAAAAATGATTAAATATTTAAATAAAAATGATCAAAAATTTAGATCAAGATAATCAAGCATTTAAGGTAAAGATGATCAAATATTTAGAACTAAAAAAATTAAACCTTAAGATAAAGATAATTAAACGTTTAAGATTTAGATAATCAAACATTTAGGATTAAATTGATCAAAGTTTAAAGTTAAAATGATCAAACACATTTAAGGTCAAGATAATCAAATGCTTAAAGTCAAGATAATTAAATGTTTAAAGTCAAAATAATCTAATGTTTAAATCAAAATGATCAAACGTTTAAGATCAAGATATTTTAGAGTCAAAATGATCAAATATTTAGAGTTAAGATAATCAAATGTTTAAAATCAAAATGATCAAATAGTGTCAAGATAATCAAACATTTAGAGTCAATATAATCAAACATTTAGAGTTAAAATAATCGAACATTTAGAATTAAAATAATCAATTTAATAGTCAAATTAATCAAAAGTTTATAGTCAAAATAATTAAACATTTATAATCAATATGATCAAACGTTTATAGTCAAAATAATCAAATATTTATAGTCAAATTGATCAAATATTTATAGTCAAATTGATCAAACGTTTATATTCAAAATATTCAACAATTTATACTAAATCTTTATTTATTTAAATATCCTGTAATCAGATTTTGATGTTTTAGGGCTCATATAAATCATCTTAATAAGCTGAATATTTTGGTACCAAAATTAACTCTAATAAAGAATTATCTAGATATTTATTTAATTTAAAATTTAATATATTAATTTAAAATAGTTTAAATTAAATTTTTTTAACTATAAATTAAAAAATTAGCACTAAAATATTCTATAAATTAACCCTACAATATGCTAGAAATTAATCCTATAATATGCTATAAATTAACTTTATAATATTCTATAAATTAACTCTATAATATACTATATTTATAATATACTATAAAATAATCCTAAAATATACTATAAATTAACTCTAAAATATGCTATAACTTAACTCTAAAATATGCTATATATTAACTCTATAAAATATACTATAAATTAACTCTAAAATATACTATAAATTAACTCTAAAATATACTATAAATTAATTCTAAAATATGCTATAAATTAACCCTAAATATTCTATAAATTAACCCTAAATATTATATAAATTAATCCCAAAATATGCTATAAATTAACTCTATATAAATTAATCCTAAAATATACTATAAATTAACTCTAAAATATGCTTTAAATTAATTTTAAAATAATCTATAAATTAATTCTATTATAAAATATACAATAATATTTATAGCAGAAATCAAATTTATTTAACTATCTGTAAGCTGCTCAAAAAAGATCTGATATACCAATTCAATAACTATTTGTAGACTAATTAATTGTTGCTCAACTTGGTTTTTAATTATAATTGGTTTACTTTGAATTTTTGCTAAGATAAATTGACAATTTGAGTAAAACTAATTATTGTTAAGCAAGCTTTTTGTAGCAAACTTGCCATAAAAGTGCTGATTCAGTTCTTCTGCAATTATATAAAAGCTGTAATTATAAAATTAAAAAAAATTAATCAATAATAAAATAAAAAACAAAAATATACCTTTTATACAAATATTCGCTTATTTTTTAATGCACTTTGTGAACTATGTATGGTCTATTACTAATTACCTTAGCAACTGTTTTAAAAGTTTTAATTTATTTTATCATTAAATAACAACTAAAGAAAATATAAATTGCTTATAATTGGCTTTTTTAGTTTTTGAGAGTTTTTTCTCACAAATTATTTTGTTTTTAACTCAATTGTATTATAGTGAAAAATTTTTGATTTTTTCGCATATACAATACACTACACTCTATAAGATCTGGTATAACATGAAATCAAAACAATAAATTAATTCGTTAGCTTAGAGTTAGGATGAGAGTGAGAGATAGAGTTAGGGTAGAATGATTTAGCAAAAAGATGCTAACCCAAATTTTGGGAGGAATTTTTTTTGTTAGTGCATAAGAGATGATTTCATGGGCAAATTTCGTGCTATTACTGATTTTTGAAAAAAATCGTAATTGCTTCGATTTTACATTACACCTGATCCTGCATTCTAATTGGTTGATCAAGGGGTGGCAATACATCGCCATGGCATTAAATTATAAAACCCATAGTAAAAATATATAAAGAATATTTATTTTGTACAAAAATTGATAGCAAACCCATATAAGAAAATATAGCTATTAAATTTATTTTAACATGTTTCTAATTTAATATTTTTTTACTATTTGGAGCATAGCAGATAGGTTTAAAAATTATTGTAATTTTAATTTTTATATGTTTTTACTATAACATTACACTATTGTAATCTATTTAATTATTAATTATCTGCACTATATTTGTAATTAGATCTGCACTCCAAACAGATATAATAAATTAATTTTTTATTAGTAATCATTATAAAAGACCCAGTGTATAGAGAGTTGTCCATATATGGTGATAATCAATTTATTTCTTATTGTTTATTAAATTTGTGACAAGCTTTAAAATTTTTATAAAAAAATTACTACTATATAGTAAAATTTCACAAAAAATTTTTTGTTAAAGTGTAAAATTAGTTTTTTATATAAATTTTTGTGATGAGGACAATACTATATTAAAAATAGATACTTTTTTTATATTATTTCTAATTATGTTCTATTATATTGATCATAATTAATTTATTGGTCAATTATTATATATGCAGATAAGTTCTGATTAGTATAACAATATTACACAAATACCTTATTTGAAAAATTATTTTCTGATTAGTGTATATATTTCTTTTAAAAGCTATTTTGTATAACAACAAGCAGTTTTAACATCTTTTCTAAGCATTTTTCTATTTTAATTAAGGGTAGAGTACAACAATCTATATTTTAATAGTGATCACATTACTATTTTTTTTACAATAATATTCAATTGAAATCAGATGTAATCATATGTTATTGTATATTAATTATATTGTACTATCTAAACAAATCTCAATCATCCTAAGGCAAATTGACAATATATACAGGTAGAATTTTTAATATAATATGTGGCTTTAAGTTTTACTACTATAAATAGAAGGTTTTGACCTATATGCTACAAAATTTTGCTAAAATTGGTTGTATTCTCAAAAATCCTTATTAGTGGCATATTTTTGCCCCTATATAAAAATTTTTTTGTACAATAATTATATATAAAATGATCAATATTGTATACTATCTTTAACATAAAACTTACGTTATTAAAAATATTTACAAACAATCACAAGTGCAACAAATTTTTATTCTCTAATCCTAAAAATGCTATAAATTAATCATAAAATATGCTATAAATTAATTATAAATCAGCTCAAATTTTTATTATAGATAGTCTATGAAATAAAAATTTTAGCTAATTTGGTCTAGTAATTCTTAAGTAATTGCTTGTTTATGATAGTTAATTTTTTAGAAAATTTATTATCATATACAAGTAATTACATGATAATTACTAGGCCAAATAAGCTAAAATCTTTATATATTATAAATAATTATAAATACTATCTATATTAAAATTTGAACTAATTTGGATTAATAGATATCAAGATATCTATTATCAAACTTTTAGTAAAAATACCAAATTTTATTATTAATTATAAAACCAAAAATGCATTTTGGAATTAATTTATAAATTTAAATTTTTTGCTATAATTATATACTTATTACATTTACATATTTTTTGGGCCCAAAGGTGTAACTATAGTGAATGCTGATTGTAAATTTAAAATTATATATAAATCTTAAAAATAATTTATACATCGCATATGCGATATTGTCACACCTTCCACAGATCATAAAATCAGATGTAACATAAAATTAAACAATTAAAATAATACATTTTTTCATTGGTTAGTGTTAGGATGAAGTATAAATTGTGTATATGTTGTGCCTTAGATTAAACTTGCATCAAATTAAATCTGATGCACATCAGATGGCTATCATTAAATGATCGGCAACAACTGGCCTAAACTACCTCTTAACTTTATCTAATTTTACCCTAACCCTAATCTAATTTAGGCCAGTATCAATCTGACGCAAGAATCAATCTGAGACACAACATATATAAGCAAAAGAAAGATTTTATAGTAAAATTTTGCAAGGAATTTTTATTGTTAGAATTCTAAGAGTAGTTTCATATATACTCAATTTTAATTTATAGACAATTTTTAACAACTCAAACATTTGTAACATTTATTTTAAATTTTTAATTGTGTAATATTATATCTGATCTCGAAATTTGATTAGAAGTGTGATATATAAAGCGCATTGCATGAGGTGATGAATAAATTTATTCTAAATTTTAACATTAAATAATAATTATATTTTAAAATTTACAAAATTTTTATTTATAAAAATGCTATAATTTATATTTGGAAAAATAAATTTGTCGCAACTGCGACAAGTTGCACCCCCTGCTTCAACCATTCAAATCACACGATTTTATAAGCAAAAAATTTTATTTTTTTTTTAAGTTTAGAGGCCGTGTGCTATGGCCGGGATTTTATTATGAGTTATAGTGACGTAATATTTGTTACATGAATGAGGATACAACTAGCCACACGTGCACTTTTGGTGCCTAATTTAAGTAGTCCGCCCGAAGGTTCTACACTAGCTGCCATACCTACAACACAACTACGGGAATTGTCTATTTAAGCAAAAAATTTTATTTTTTAAAAATTTAAAATTTTACTTAATAAAGTGTAAAATATATATAAAATAGCATGTTATATAACGTAAAATTTTATTCTGAACAACTTTTTCTAAGTCGTAAAGATAGGTTGTCTTAGTAAAAAAAATGTTTATAAGAAAAAGCAAAATTTCACAAAGTTAGCACATGTAAAACTTTTTTTTTACTAAACTAATTTACTTTTTAACTTAGAAAGAAGTTGTTTAGCGTAAAATTTTACATGTAATGCTTGAACATAAATATAGATAATATTAGTAAAAAAAAGTTTTATATGTGAACTTTGTGGAATTTTGATTTTTCTTATAAAACGGTATTTTTTTTACTAAGATAATCTATCTTTATGACTTAGAAAAAGTGGTTCAGAATAAAATTTTACATTATATGCTTTGACATTGCTTATTTATTTTTATATTTTACTAGTAAAATTTTTAATTTTTAAAACTTAGAATTTTTTGTCTACAAAATCATGTGATTTGATTGGTCGGAATCAGGCAGTACGACATGTCATGGGTGCAACAAATTTCTATTACCATTTATTTAATAAATATAGTAATAATATACAAATCTATATTGATCTTATGATCCTGTAATTAGATTCTTGCGATTTTGGGCTTGTTAAAATCCTCTCTTCGAGAGGATCATTTTTGGTAGTTAAATTATTCAAATTGGACCAGTGGATCAAAAATTATTTATTATATTTATAATATTTAATAGTATATAACTTTTGATCTACTGGTCCAATTTAGATGATTTAACTACCAAAATGATCCTCTCAAAGAGAGAATTCTAACAAGCCCAAAGTCACAAAAATCTGATCACAGGATCATAAGATCGATATAGATTTGTGTATTATTACTACTGTATATAGTATTTTATTTAATAAATACTATATAGTAATAATATGCAAATCTATATCAATCTTATGATCCTGTGATCAGATTTTTTGAGATTTGGGCTTGTTAGAATCCTCTCTTTGAGAGGGTCAATTTGCCAATTAAAATTCAGGATCAGGTGTAACATGTAAAGCAATTTTTGTGTAACATAAACAAAGAAATTTTTAAAAAATTGCTAACATTGCTCCTAGCCTAAAAACTTGCCTATAAAACTACTTGTTTTTATGCAAAAAAAAAATTCCTTGTAAAAATTTGGTATAAACTATGTTCTCCTGCCCCATTTTAGTTCTTACCTTTACCCTAATATTAAAAAATTTAACTTTTAATTGTTTGTTTTTATTTATTTATTTATTACAGGTAATAATCACCTGTGGTGAACATTAGTTAATTTCTTTAAATCAAATTAAAAAAATAATTTAAAAAATTAAAAAAATAATATAATAATAATAATAATAATAATAATAATAATAATAAATAATTTAAAATAAATGAATTAGAAAAATAAAAAATAAAAATCAATTATAATAAAAATATAAAACAATAATTTAAAAATAAAAAATAATTTAAAAAATAAAAATAGTAATTTAAAAAATAAAAATAATGTTCAAAAAAATTATAATAAAAAATAATAAATTTAAAATAAACAAATTAGAAATAAAAAATAATTTAAAAATTTAAAAATAATTTTAAAAAAAATAAACAAAAATCAAAAAACACAATAAAAAAATTAAAAAAAATTAAATGTATTAAAAAAATTAAATGTTTTAAAATCAAAAAAATTAATAAAATTACATAATTATAAAAAAACAAAAAAAATAAAAAAACGAATAATATGTTAAAAAATATGTTTAAATTATTAAAAAAAACAATTTTAAAAAAAAACTAAATAAAAAACATTAAAAAAAATTAAAATAAGTAAAAAATAAAAAAAATTGAAAAATAATAATAATAATAAAAATTAAAAAAAAAACAATTTTAAAAAAAAATAAAATAAAAAACATTAAAAAAATTAAAATAAATAAAAAATAAAAAATTTAAAATAATAATAATAATAATAAAAATTTAAAAAAAANTAAAAAAATTAAAATAAATAAAAAATAAAAAATTTAAAATAATAATAATAATAATAAAAATTTAAAAAAAATACAAAAAAAATTAAAAAAAAATTAAAAAAAGTTTAAAAAAAACAAAAAAAAGTATAAAAAAAAATTAAAAAAAATTAAAATAAAAAAATGATAAAAAATGTGTTTGTATTTATATTATTTATTTATTTATTGTTTTTTTTTGGTTTATTGATTTTTTTCTGTGCATATATGCAATATGGTGGGAATAAAAGTAAATTCTGGTCTTACTATAACCAGAAATTTACTTTTTATTTTCACTAATATATATATACACTAGAGATGCTATTTTGTTAGTATTTGAATTTTAAAAAATCTGCAAAATTAAATATTTTATAAATTTTCATTATTATAATCTGCAAAGATTATACTTTTTAAATATTTGCACAGATTTTGGCAAAAAATCTGTAAAGAACTGCAAAAATATAAATTTTGAAGATCTTTGCAATTTTTTAAACAAAATTCGATAATTTTAAAGATCACTACAGATTATTAATGTTTTTATTTTCCCAATGAAGATAGGCATGCCTAATTTGATACAGTGATTTAGCCAATAGTAAGTTTTTTAAATTTGATATTAAGTTACTGTTTTTTAACTTAATTTAATAGTTTTATATTAAAATATAATTATCTTTAAAAAAATTTTTTTTTTTAAAAAAAAGAGAAAAGTTTTATTCTAAGAAAGTATTTGTACAAAAATTAGAATTATCAAGTGACTATTTTTAAATTGATGCACTATCAAAAATTAAAATAAATTTAATTTTTTCTTAAGAAGTTTTGTGCTTTTAGTATATTGTTTTTCTGCTATTAACCATTCCTTTTCTTTTTTTTTGTCTTTGCACTTCTTGTTTTTTTGCTGCCTCTTTTTTGTGTTGTCTCTCATTAGCAACTCTTTTGGCTTCTTTTTTTGCTTCTTTCAACTCTTGCAAAGATTTTTTAATTGTAAAAAGTTGAGAAAAGAGCATAGCTTTTCTTCTTTTCCTTTTTGGTAGCAGAGAACTAAATTTTTTTCACCAGCTTCTGGATCTTTAACTGTCAGTGAATTATGATGCAAAGGATACTTGAGCACAAAATGCAAAGGTATTGTACCAGGATTTTTGAAGGTTTTAAGTTCTTCTTTCAAATGTTCAACTCTCTTATTTAATAGTTCAATTTCTAATATTAATTCTTCTTTTGTAGAATTTTTTTTTGTAAAATGTATTTGATCCAAGATCAACCTTAATAAAGATAGCGAAGAAAATGAAAAAAACAATAAAGGAAATGATGATAAAAAAACTAAAAAAAAGAATAAAGATAAGTAGAGTGATAAGAATGAAGAAGATAGTAAGGATAAAGTTGACAACTCAAGGATTTGTGAAATATTGATTTATTCTGTTGACAATAAAGGCTCTAAATGGTCTGAACTAATGGTACTAGAATTGAACAGACAAATTCTCATAGTCTTAAAAATATTGCATATTGTATTAGATATGTACGTTGCAATATAGGATAGCCCTATAATTTTAGCAAATATTATTTTGTTACAATTTTGTTATTGTTATTAACTTGAAACTTATTACATTCTATATCTTAGATTTTTTTTAAAGTAGCAAATGGCAATTTTGCTAGTTGTAAAATGTAAGTAGTATAAAAAGGAAGCATGTAAAGAAGAATATTTTTTTATGACAAAAGTTAATACTAATATAATTGATATGGTTTTTATAGCTATTTAAAATTAATAAAATGGAATATACAGGTTGAATTGAACTAACAAAATATTCAATGTATTTTTGAAATAGACTCTCTCACATATATTCTGTCTCAGTAAATCCCATGATTGAGCTGGCAGAAATGCCATTTAGAAGGTCTGAAATTATTGTTTTTTTTTGAATATAAACAGTGATGGGATGTATGTTCTAGTAGCTAAGATAGTTGGACCATAAGAAAATATGTTCATGAGAGTTGCTGCACAAACTTAATATGCACTCTTCTTTGCTATAATCTTTTGAAGTCTGGGTTTATTAACAAAACCTATTTTATCCTAAAGAAAAAAAATTAAAAAAAGGATTAAAAAAAAAAAGATTAAAAAAAAATTAAAAAAATATTAAAAAAAATAGAATTAAAAAAAAATTAAAAAAAAAGAGAATTAAAAAAAATATTAAAAAAAAATAGAATTAAAAAAAATTAAAAAAAAAGAGAATAAAAACAAAACTATGTTTCAAATTTAGTTAGTTAGCAGTAAGTGAATATTTATAAATAATTATTTGAAGTTTGTAGAAATGATCTTTGACAATAATAGAATTTGCTTTTTGGGCATGAGCTTTATTTAAAGCTTGTAGAATGCAAAATAAAAGCTTAGAGTAGTTGTATATAAAGTGCTTCCACCAATTTTACCTAAGCTATTCTTATTAAAAGAATAGGGTAACCTGTCTTGAACAATGTCTATAATGTACTGGTTTATACTAGTTTTAGTTAACCCAAAACCAAGGTTCTGTATATTCAAGCAATAACTGATAAGTTGTTTCTTCTCATGATTAGTTAGGATTTAGAGGACCCCAAACAATATAGGTAGAGGTTATATTAGAACCCAAAATATACATAAATAGGTTAGGTATTAATTTGCTTATTTTTGGTGTTTTTATACAGATCTTTTTATTTATAGTAATTTTTGCTTATTTTAGAGAATTTTTCTGTAGATCTTTTTATTTTTAGTAATTTTATAATTAACCTGACCTATCTATCCCTTACTTTGTAGAGGTTCACAGGCAAATTTGCCTGTCTAATTACTATAAATATACCTCTGATCTAGTTTTTTAATTATTTAAGATATTTAAATAAAATTTGGTATTATAATATTTAAGAACAAGGATTATATTTTTGAATTATTTAAACTTATATTATAAGACAAAAAATTTATGTTGCTCATAAGCTGAAAATATTAAATTTTAAAGAAATTTTTTATCCAAAAAAATATTTTACAATATCTTGGCGAATTCTTTAAATATTGGTTTAAAAAATATAGTTTCTTATACAACTTTGTAGTTTATATAAAGGATGACAACTTTTATTAGTTGACTTTAAATGATTTACTTGTAAATATTAGGACTTGTATTAAAAGTGAAAATTTTTTTATAGACGGGAACATATAAAATTTGAGAAAACCTAAAGAAAAAATTCTATAATAAAAGTCCAAAACAAAAACTATAAACTTTTATTACACCAAAGTTTTTTAATAATTTTAAAAAATTTTATTACACCAAAGTTTTATAATAATTTTAAAAAAATTTTATAATAAAGTTGATAAAACAGAACTAATATTATATTTTTTACTTAGAAAGTATATAGCTAAAATTAATATTTAAGGTTTTATTTAAAAAATTTAATATTTTAAAATTTTCGCAAGCAAATATGCCTTATAACAAATTAAGGAATTTATATATATTTCAAAGTTCTGTTATATTGCTGCATTATCCACTTTTCTGCAACTCTAATTGGTTAAAATAAGGTTCAACCAATCATAGTTGCAGATTTTGAATAAAATTTGTAAAAATTTTATATTAGAGCCAATATAATCTCTATTAGTATTGTTTGGGGTTCTGATTTTAGTATGGCCCAGGTGAGCATAAGGGCCATTGTTTTTTATTGCATGCCTAAGTGTGGTTTTTGAAAGACTATAATCTTGTATAATACTTTTGGCACTTGGGGTTTTAGAATTGTTTTGGAAGTCATTAATTCTCTTAATGGCATTGTTAATTGCATTATACTGGATAGTGTAATTACTATATTTTGTTATAACTTTAATTCAAAAATTTAATAAATGTTTTCCTTGTATTACAGTATAATTTGGATTACAATATAGCATTACAAAGCTTGACAATAAATATTTGCATCTGAAAAGTCTCTATTTTAAAATTTGATTTTGGGCTTAGAAATTGTGCTCAGATAAAAAATGCTATTATGTAGCAAAGTAATTTATTTAGATAATTTAATAATGCCTATTTTCCAATGGGTAATATAGTAATTTATCCAGGTAATTTAATAATGCTTATTTTCCAATAGGTGCAATCTCTACTCAGGCTCTTTTTTTTTAATGCATTTATTACTAAATATTTGTAACTAGAAAACAACTTTTGTTTAAATTTTAATATTTTTTTTGAAATATTGTGTTTTTATGTATGCAGATTAAATAATATAACATGAGATTTAATTATTACAGGCATTGTATGGTATGTATTTGCTTTTATCCAAATTAGATCATCGTAGCTATATAAATTAGTATTACATTAAATTAGAAGTAGTCACTTATAAATAAAAATTATTAAAAGTTTATCAAAATTTAAAGTTATACATAGGGTTCCTCAAATTCAAATCAAATCAAATATTGGATCAATTTGAAATTTGATCAAATCAAATTGACCCTAATTTGAATTTTATTTGATTCAAATATTTGAATTTGAATTTGATTTGAATTTGAATTTTTAATAGTAATTTTCAAATAAAATCAAATATTTGTCAAATCAAATCAAATTTGACCATATTTTAATTTGATCAAATCAAATATAGTCAAATTTGAATTTGAATTTGATCAAATATTTGATTCAAATATTTGAAGATCAAATCAAATTGCGGAACTCTAGTTATACAACACATATTAATAGGAATAATTCTAATAATATATTAAGACCTGCTTTACTTAATAAAAAAATCTGATTTTAGCATATTACTGTTATTTCTTGCAGATTTCTTTAGCAAGAAATCAATGTAGATTAATTGAATGACAATATCTTGTAATCTAGTGATCGAAATTACATGTTTTTGGTACCATTCGACTCATCTCATTGAGACAAATCGAATGGTACCAAAATTACACAATTTTAATCACTGGATCGTAAGATATCATTAGTGTATCAAATTAGATATTGCATCAAATTGGGCATGCCTACCTTATACTTTAATATAAAAATTAAATTAGTAATTATTCAAATCTGGAAATATATATAGTTGACTTTTTTTAAAGAATAAATGTATATTTTATACTCTATAATGTACTTATATATTATACTCTAATTTGATTAGCTAAATTTGTAGATTATCATTTTAAAAAGATAAACAAATTATTATATTGTTAAAACATTTAAATTAGGGTTAGTTTAGAAGTATTTTATGAAATTTTTAAATTTTTTGCATCTATATACAAATTTTGTGCTAAAGTTTATTTAGTGGAAGTAAAAAGGTTATTTTAATAAAATTTAAAAATTTTGCAATTTTTTATTTTTTAACTTATTTTTTAAAGATTTCTCTAAATTTTATTTTATTTTATTTTTTTTTATTTTTTATTTTTTTTTTTAATTTTAATGGTGAGACCTTGCTCTTATCTTTATTAAATTTAATGGAAGCATTTTACAGTTGGAAAAAATTTCATTGTTTAAATCTAATGTTAAGAAAAAGAACTCAGACATACAGCTAGATAAACAAAAGTAAACCTAGTACTTATCTTTCTCTAAATTTTATTAAGACAATCTTTCTCTAAATTTTATTAAGACAATCTTTCTAATTCAACTAAGTAAGCTTGTTTAGCACTAAATTTTGCATATTAGTATAAAAAAATTTTAAGACTTCTTTTAACATTTCTTAGATTAATTCTTAATCTAAAAAATTTAAAAAAAAATTGTTTATTTTTTAAAAATAATAATCTGCAAATTAGCCAATCAAATCAGAGTGAGATATATAAGCACATTATACCAATGCAAAGCATATTAAATTTTTTTTAAATACAGTTCACTAGGACTTAGAAAATTTTCTTAAATAAAAAAATTATGTGCCTAAAGAGAACCTGTATTTATATAGCTTGGAACCAAAACTACATCTGAATTTAAAGAAAATTTAATATAATCTGCATTTAGAGAACATGCACTTAAAGAGTTTGATTAAATAATTATTAAAAATATTAAACTAATGTATTAAAAAAATTGAAAAAATGCATAATGCTTAGAGAAGTTGTTAAGTTGTTACCCTCCAAGTGACAGGTCTAGAATTCAAATTCTACTAGCAATAGTTTGAAAAAATAAATCTGTATCTAGTAACTGCTTCTCATCAATCAGTAGGGTATATTATCTGTAGCCTTGGTTTCACCAAGAATTTAATGTATGAATAGATAGAAAAGTTATAAATAAAAGATCTGGAACATCAAACAGAAGCAAACCTTTGTCTTTACTTGTAATGGATGCATTTCAAGAACATAAAACAGATATGGTAAAAAAACATGTACTCCTAATAATATTCATAAAGCTATTATTTCTGAAGGTTTGATTTCTGTAATACAACTTTTAGATATATGTATTAATAAACCATTTAAAGATAGATTAAAGAATTAATGGCACTTATGGATAGCTAGTTGCCAATTTCAATTAACTAAGGAAAGGCAATCTAAAAAGACCATTGTATAGTTTAGTTTGCCAATGGATTTTAGAAGTTTGGAATAATATTCCTGCAGAAATGATTATCAGATCTTTTAAAAAATGTGGAATTTCAAATGAATTAGATGGAAATGAAGTTGAGTTAATATATTGTTCAGATAAAGAAATTTATAAAGTAATTAATAATGAAGATTTAATTGATGAAAGTAGTTTATCTGCTGATGAATTATAATTATGAAATTAGGGGTTGTAGGGTTGCTTATTTTATTGTTCTAATACTTTAGCACTTAAAAATGATTTATTGTCACGGATGATCATGAAGTCGGATGATGATGAAATTTGGATCTATTTGTGTTCGATTTTTAAAATTTTTTAAGCATTTTTGACAGTCTTTCATGGTTGAGTTAGAATTTAGGGTTAGAGTCATTAATAAAAAAGAGTATAGGTGGGTGGATTTTGGTAGGGCTTATATTTTCAAATTGGACACCCAAATTCGCCATCATCCGATTTCACGATCATCCGCGACATTATTACATATAATATTTCTTCGATTAATATATTAATAAATTTAAAGCCAAATAAAGTAAACATTTATATATACATATCGTTTTGCACTTAGTAAATTTTTTTTTTTTGAGGAGAAAAAGGTTCGCTCGAAGATTTACCAATCACTAAATAAAAATTAAATTGCTTATCATTATATCAATACCGCAATAAATAACATATTTTCATCAAACAGATTTATTTTTTCAAAACAATCTTTTCCAAATTTTCGTTAACATAGCGAATAACAATTTGTTACAATATGACAAAATTGGATGAACTTTTTTGAAAGTTCGTCAGGTAATACGAACTTTAATTTCCCGTACCGTACCTTCACTGCTTCAACATATGACAATATCATACACAAATTTATTTTAAATTTTATTGTTCCTAAACCTTTTTGACCCTACCAATTAGATTTTGGAACCGGTTTCAAACTCTACTACCAATATAAAGGGTTTTGGAAGTATTAACAAGTATGCATGAAAAATAATATATTTAATTAATGAAAATATTGTATAATTTCAAGGTATGGATTATTTGATTTTAAGTCAAAGTCAAAGTCATTATCGTAAATATATAAAGAAGTCAGAGTAGAATTCTTGCAAAGTGCATCTGATAATGCTTTTCCTCCTTCGGATCCAAGTTTATTAACACAAATATCTAAAGAAGTCAGCGTGGAATTCTTGCAAAGTGCATCTGCTAACGCTTTTCCTCCTTCTGATCCTATCCAATTACCATTAAGATTCAATGAAGTCAACGTAGAGTTCTTGCAAAGTGCATTTGCAAATGCTTTTCCTCCTTCGGATCCAAGTTCATTCGAATTGAGATTCAAAGAAGTCAGCGTGGAGTTCTTGCAAAGTGCATCTGCTAATGCCTTTCCTCCTTCTGATCCTATACGATTACAATTAAGATTCAATGAAGTCAGAGTGGAGTTCTTGCAGAGTGCATTTGCAAATGCTTTTCCTCCTTCTGATCCTATACGATTACTATTAAGATCCAATGAAGTCAACGTGGAGTTCTTGCAAAGTGCATCTGCTAATGCTTTTCCTCCTTTTAATCCAAGATCATTTTCTTTAAGACTCAAAGAAGTCAGCGTGGAGTTTTTGCGAAGTGCACCTGCTAATGCTTTTCCCCCACCTGATCCAAGCTGATTCAAACTAAGATCCAAAGATGTCAGCGTGGAGTTCACGTAAAGTGCATCTGCTAATGCTATTTCTCCTTCCGGTCCAAGGACATTATTTCCAAGATTCAAAGAAGTCAGCGTGGAGTTCATGCTGCAAAGTGCATCTGCCAATGCTTCTCCTCCTTCTGATCCAAGTTGATTATCGTAAAGATCCAAAGAAGTGAGCGTGGTAATCTTCCAAAGTACATTTGCTAATATTTCCCCTTCTTCTGATCCAAGCCAACTGGAACGAAGATTCAAAGAAGTTAGCGTGATTTTCTTGCAAAGTGCATCAACTATTGCTTCTTCACCTCTAAGATTATTGTCTCGAATATCTAAATTTTTTAGCGTAGTGTTCCTGCAAAGTGTTTCTATTAATGCATACGCTCCATTTAATTCAATATCATTAGATCGAAGATTCAAAAAAGTCAGTGAGTTGTTAAAACAAAGTGCACCCGCCAACGCTTTTCCTCCTTCTGATCCAAGATGATTATTTTGAAGATTTAAAGAAGTCAATGTTGTGTTCACGTAAAGAGCATTTGCCAATGCTTTCCCTCCTTCTGATTCAATACCATTGTAAGTAAGATTCAAATCTTTCAACGTGGAGTTCATGCAAAGGGCTCTTGCTAACGCTTTAGCTCCTCTTATTCCAAGTTTATTTGAGTCAAGATTCAAAGATGTCAACGTAGTATTCTTGCAAATTGCATATGTTAATGCTTTTCCTCCTTCTAATCTAAGATCATTGAGTCTAAGGTCAAGAGTGGTCAGTGTAGTATTCTTGTAAAGTGCATCTGCTAACGCTTTTCCTCCTTCTGATCCAAGATTATTATAATCAAGTTTCAAAGAAGTCAGTGTGGTGTTTTTACAAAGAAACTTTGCTAACATTTTTCCCTCTTCGGCACCAAACTGATTATCAAAAAAATCTAAAGAATTCAGTACAATATTTTTATCAAGAGCCCTCAATAGTATTTGCATTTCTATAATCCCAAGTTTAACTGAATTAAACTTCAAAGAAATTAAAGTAGAACTCTTATAAAGGATCTTTACTAATCCATCTATAGCCTTATATTTACAATTATCGGAGATGTAAACCGAGGGATGGAAATCTACAGAGGAAAGGGTAGTGTTTTTGTAAAGATTTTCAAGAATAATTGGATTGCAAATAATTTCATCAAGATTTAAATCTTTAAGACTCTTGCTTGTTCGTAGAAACATTGCAATTAAGGAACATTTAACGGCTTCTTCAAGCGCACGCCCTACGTATCTTTTATAATGAATCCAATTTCTAATTCCAATATATAAATAATGGTCAACAGATGAGATAAAACTTGTATATTCAAATAGTGGCTTTGGGTGACTTGAAAAAGTGATTTTAAAAGGATCTAATTGAGCTTGCTCTTCAGCATTTAATGCTAGAAGTAATATTTCTATAAGTCTGATATCAAAAAAATGATGCCTTGGATTACTCCACAAAATTGGTATAGTAATTCTACACCATTGGCGGTTTACAAGTGCACATGAAAATAGGTTACGTGTATGCTGAAGATTATGAAATATTTCATAATAACATTCATTTGGTAATGTAATCATATTGAAAAAACTTTTTAAATTTTTTAATATGTATCGTGCTAAATTTACGTATTAATTTCAAAAAAAAGTTGTGAAACGTTGCCAAAAATCAACTTCTAGAAAAGGATTTGCTTACGTTATTCAGAAACTGCGCCCTGAAAATTTGACGTATAAATGTAAAATAACACCTATCTGAACATTAATTGTGGCAGATTAAAATGAAATCGGATTAAAATGAAATTTTTCTATTTTTTAAGCAAAAATTTAAAATTTTTTAGGGGACATTTTTGGGGGGTTTTTTTAGCATTAGGGTTAGGGTTTAGGGTTAGGGTTATTAATAAACGAGTATATGTGGGTTTTATAAGCTTTAAAGGTGAGCAAGAGAGGTCCCCAGTTTCGTTTTAATCTGATTTCATTTTAATCTGCCACATTAATTAATAAAACAAGAAACGCTTCAGGCAAATGCAGTGAGCTATGCGAAAATATAATTAACTTTGTGTATTAAAATATTAGGTCAGAAGTTAATGTAGGTGGTTGAAGTTGAAGTTGCTAATTTGAGTATAGAGTTACATTTGCCTAAAATTATCGCTAACGTGTGCAAGATTCAAGCACGACGTGTATTAAAATATTAGATCAGAATTTAATGTAGGTAGTTGAAGTTGAAAATTGTTTGAAGTTGCTAATTTGAGTATAGAGTTACATTTGCCTAAAATTATCGTTAACGTGTGCAAGATTCAAGCACGACATTTCATAAACAAATAAGTAATCTAATTTAGAGGTAAGCGAAGTTAGTTGTAGCGTTGTTTCTTACTATGAAATATATTATCTATAAGAGGTCAGGTACTCAGTGTTTTATTTTTTATAACCTCAAATTCTATAGTTCTATAAAAACGGGTAAAAGACAATGTGTGCACAGAAGTTTATTTATACCAAATGACTTTCTAGTTCACGATTCGTTAGTTGACAGACCAGTAATTTAAGAGGTCAACAATGTAATGATTGAATATATTTAATTTATTCCTAAGTTTTCTCTTAAGTCATCTTTCAACTCACCTTGATAGTTCCTTTTGTATAATGTCGTAAAATAAAAATATTCTTTGGCGTTCACATGTTGAAGGCGTGGTAATCAATACTAAAAATTGTCAATAGGACAATTCCGCTTACAAGACACGATCTCTTCCTTCTTTTCTCTAAACTAAATGCGATATTATATATTTACATATGGCTAGGTGTTGCAGAAAGGGACAAATTGATAAAAAAAAGATCTTCGGGAAAATGAATTTTATGTTGTAATCTTACAATAAATATATAGCAAAATTTTATTAACACAACTAACTTTTGTATCTTAAGTGAACAATGATCCTAATCTTATTTTAAATTAATTTATGTAATAATACCTTTTGAAAAAATCGTCAATTTCGTCGCAGCACCTAGCCCATATATTTATGCACGCTAATATGTCCTTGTTTTATTTCTTTTAGAGCTTTAAATTTATACACTTTTACCAAGTGAATTTTACTATGTAATCATATCCAAATATCTCGGTATTGCAAAAACCAAATTTAGTTAACCTCTTAATTCGAAGACTATATCATAAATACAGACATAAGATACTAGTGTCTATCTTAAAGCATGAAAAAATATGCTTGGCAGTGTATTGATTATAACAATAATTAGAATTTTAATGCGCACATTAATTCTAAATTTTGAGCGTTTTGCACACCAAATTTGAATTTGAATTTTTTTACTGGATTATGTATATACAGTATGTACATACAAAAAAGTATTTTTTTTTTAAAAAAAAAAATATTTAAACGATAAAAAAATAAATCTCGAAAATATCGAACTAATGAATTGAACGATCATCATCCAAAATTTTCATTTTCTGACCGAAGCAAAAATAGTAGTATCCTGGTATCGAAAATCCTGCTAAAAAAAAATTACAAAATTCCACTGGAAGCAATATTTCACAACATTGAAAAAGAGTATTATAATAAAACTGTACAAAAAGATTTTAATGAATTTAATGAACTGTGAAAATTTCCGAATATTTTTTTTTCTTAATTTGGATGTCATGGCTCGAAGAGAGACTTATGTATCGTCGCCAGATCTAACTTTAAGCTGTAATATTAGGATATGAGATACTTATAACGGGAGAGCAATTTATTTATATAATTTACAAGTCGGATTAATCCTTCTTCCTTCTAATTATAGAAAGCGCCCCTATATATATGCTCTGGTGTAAACCCAATTTGAGCCAGAGCACAAATTCAATTTTGATTGTAATCTAAATAGTAGAACTGATTACTTATAACTTCAGTCAACCTGTAGAAAACTCTGGTCAAACGATTTGTAAAATTGACCAGAGTTATAAGTAATCGGTTCTGCTATTTAAATTATAAAAAGCTGCGATACCGCGTTAATTTCAATTTACGTTGCATCGAAAATTGACGTGTTTTAAGAGTAACTCGAAAATTGTAAATCAATATATTTATTATTCATAAAATTTCTTTGGCCAATATATTAATAAGTTTTAAAAGGAAAATAAAGTAAACATTTATATAGCCATATCGTTTTGCACATCACCTAATGTCTGTATCCCAAACCGGTGAATAGTGAATTTTTTTTTAAAAGTTCCGCTCAAAGATTTACCAAATCATTAGATAAAAATTAAATGTTTATCATTATATCAATAAATAATGCTTTCAGCAAACAGATTTATTTTTTAAAACAGCCTTTTCCAAATTTCTCGTTAACGTAGCGAATAATATGGGCTAGGTGCAATAGAAAGGAACAAGTTGACATAAAAAATTTCTTTACAAAAAATTATGAACTATTGATCAGAATTACATGATTTTGGTACCATTCGATTCGTCTCAATGAGATAAGTCGGATGGTACCGAAATCTTATAGTCTTATCAATAGTTAGTGAAATAATTAATTTTTTGTAAAGAAATTTTTTATGTCAATTTTGTTCCTTTCTATTGCACCTAGCCCATATTATAACGTTTTGTTAAAAAAATGCAATAGGACAAATAGTAAGAACTTTTTTTAGAAGCTCTAACTGCTGCAAACATATGGCAGTATCATAAAAACCTTTATTAGAAAATTTTATTAGACAATTACGCGTTCCTAAATTACAGTATTTCCGGTTTACTTAATTAAATAAACCTTTTCGACCTTACCAATATAAAGGATTTTGAAGGTATTAACAAATAAACATGAAAAATAATATATTCAATTAATAAAAACATTATAATAATTTTCAAGGTATGGATTATTTGATTTTAAGTCAGTCAAAGTCATTATCGTAAGCTGATTAGATGAAGATCTGAAAAAATCGACATGGAGTTTTTCAAACATCAGTTAATAATTTTAAACCACGAAGTTTGTTATATAAAATTTGATAATGATTTCTTTTCTACGAGACCAATTCGATTTCTTGAAAGATTTAAAGTCTTGTTTGTGTGAAGAGCACGTGATAATGCATTTGCACCTCTAGTGTCAATCTTATTGGGTGACTAGTTTTTTTTGTCGTAACCAAGATTTAAAGTGTTCATAAAAAGAGCTTTTGCTAATATTTTTGTCCTTCATGTTTTAGTTGATTATTTGAAAGAGTTAAAGAAATTAAAGGCGTGTTTTTATTAAGT
>QKWP01000361.1:235919-274725 GCA_003550325.1 Gigaspora rosea | reverse complement strand
AAAAAAAAAAAGAAGTTAGTGTCGGTAACAAAAAAAAGACTGCTAAGTAGAAAAAAAATAGACCAGTACTTATCTAAAGACCAATTCGATTTTATAAGTAGGTCTAAAGGAAGAAATAAGAAGAAATTCAAAAAAAAAGTTAGTACAGTATAAAACAACAAAATAAAAAAAGATCTGGATTTACCGGTTGATCTAGATCTAGATTGATTTCGAATTTGGTGCTACCGCATATGGGGTCTTGTCTTTTTAACATTTGACTTTTTTAAAAAAATTGACACAGCTGGGTTACGAGAACCAATTTTATTTGTTTGCGTGGCCTTACAGGAAAAAGCATATATACCAATCAACCTATAATCAAAGAATCAAAAACAATAGCCACATGATCAAGTTTAAGAACTGCTGCTCCCTTTTTCAAAATAAAAGAACTTCAAGTAAACACAATGCTTCGTACGTACGGCTTACCACAGATATTCTACACCATAACGATGGCAGAAGATAAATGGATTCACCTCAAAAACATTTTACTATCAACTGATAATAGAGATCCACTACCAACTAATCGTCCACTACATGTATACCTATTCTATAAGCACAAGCTTACCAACATATGAAATAAGTTGTGGAAAAACGAAAAACTGACTCAGTGGAGCAAATTCAAAAATTATTTTGAATGAGATGAATTTCAAAATAGAGAAACCATACATACTCACGGTTTCGCCTATACAAGTACAAAAATTCCTGAACTAATCGAAAAAACACTATAAGAGCTGATCTACCAGATCAGTATCAAGAACCAGAATTATACCAGTTAGTTACCGCATATCAAATTCATAGGTTAGTTAAATTTCTTAATTCAAGCAACAAACTTAAAACAATTCAAACACAATCTTAATTTATAGGTTAGCTAACTTACAAAAATAATCAAAAATAATTAAGAAAACACTAAAATAACGCACATTTTGATCGACAAAATGCCGTGCAGTGATTGGCTGTTTATTCGTGATTTTATTGGATAGAACAGATCATGTGTCAAATGTGATCTAAGCGTGTGAAAAAGCTATGTAAAAAAATATGATAATAATTACATACGCCAATTACAATATAATGTCACGATGATGCAAACTTTGCGTGATTTTTAGAATAAGGTTAGTAGAGTAATCCGATCTATAGTTGATGGTAGAATTCAAAAAGGAAATTTCGACAATGTAATTGATCAGCAATCATTGTTGAAATTTCCTTTTATGAATTCTACCATCTATAATAAGACCGATTCATTACAGTACGGATCGAACCTGAATCAATGAGTTATGTATTTACATTGCCAGTGTCAAAAACTTAATGATTCAATTATTATCAAATTCTCTAACATATACACATAGTAATTTTGAATTTATTCGTTCAAATAGACATGCGGTGAACAGGTCGAAACGATGATTAAGCGGGAAGCAAATGCTTATCGAGTACATAAATAACAGCTGAGTATCAATCGTGCACTGTTCAATGCAGATTCTGGGCAATACATCAATGATAATAATTATATGATTAAGCCACTAAGAATCATAATGCTTAATACAATTAAGGTATGGTATGACAATACAATTATGGAAAGTATGTAGACAAATACGGAAGTGAGAAACAAGAGAATAAAAACTGTGATCAGGCCGTGGGAAAATTTATTAAAATAATGTGATCATTCAAGTTGACGGCAAAGTCAGCTGATCGAAAAGGGAGTTGAGCGGGGAGACCGGCGTGGCGATAACCACAAGGAACCAAGATACCAGCAGGAATAAAAACCGGTTCAATCACCATCCAATTTGAGGAAGGCGCAGGGAAAAGATAAGTATCCAATCGATTGCCTAATTGAGGAATTTCACATGAAGCCTAATATAGCAAAGATTTATTGTAGATATAAAAAAGGCACGGGCGATAGGATGAACCATGGCAGCCCCAGAAATGAAGCAAATTCGCACCCGGCCCTCCCTGCCCCCCATTGAATCCTGCCATTTTGCAAACATCTATGTCTACAGCCGGCCTGCGTTACGCAGGTGGAAAACCACCAGCAAATCTTAAATATCAACATCAAGCAGCAACAGCTTGACTGCAAAACTTAGGGTCGACAGCCGGCCTGCGTATGCGGGTGGAGACCACCAGCTGACCCTACAAAAATAGCTAAATCAATTATACATCAGAAGCACTGATGTATGCTGTATATCACGCTGAAACAAGGCTAATAAAGTTCAGTATCCGGCATTACATGCCGGTGCGCTTCCAAAAAAAAAAAAAATAATTGTGTACAGATCACTAGCGTACGATCCTGTTAGATTTATTAATTATTGTGACATTAGATCATTTTCGTAATAGATTCGTCATGATTTAAAATTAGTCTATTGCTGTGAATTAATAATCGGTTGTCATCTATTATTTTTTTTAAATAAATCAAAATTTGTTCAATACGTGCTTTTAGATTTGAAAAATCGCTTCCATTCATTATGTACAAATTAAAATATGATATAAATAGCATTAATAACTTGCCTAATTGAGTGTATCATCAGAATGGTAAGGTTTTATAACAGTAAGTCATAATAATTTTAACGTGAACTAACTAAACTCTAACCGCATATTTGTAATTATTAGAATCACGAACAAGTTTTGTATGAAAATTCTTTATGGTAACTCTTGATAAAATCAGAAGATAGATAGAACAGTATCGAAGCATTTGACGGAACATAGCATAATAGTTGAAATGGACGTAGTTAAAATACGATAATTTTTTTTTTATAAGTTATATTTTATTTAAAATACTAATGAGGTTTTTTTTCTTTAGAACGAACGTAGTATGATTGTTTGATGAAGCATAGTGCAATAATTAGAACAAAAGAAGTACACGTAGTAACTATACAATACTGTAATATTATATATATATATATGTATTGATAAGATATATTTTGCAGTACTAACGAATTATTTTTTTTCGAACATAGTACGATTGTTTGATGGAATGTAGTGCATTCGTTAGAACAGACATGGTTAGTATATGATTTTATTTGTATTTATTTTATTTTGCAGTACTAATGAGTTTTTTCTTTAGAACGAACGTAATATGACTGTTTGAAGGAATGATTAGAACAGATGAGCACATGTGGTTGGTATACGATACTGTAGTGTTCTTTTTTTTTATATTTATATATATATATTCTGCAGTGCTAATGGTTTTTTTCTTTTAGAATGAACATAGTGCAACTTTTGATAGAACGTAGTGCAATAGTTAGAATAGATATAGTTAGTATATGATAATTTTTTATATATATATTTTTTATTTTGTAGTACTAATAGAGGTTTTTTTTCTTTAGATCATAGTACAATTGTTTGACAGAACGTAGCGCAACAGACGTGGTTAGTATACGATAGTATTATATATATGTATATTACAACACTAATGGAGTTTTTTCTTTAAAATGAATGTAATTCGATTGTTTGACGGAACATAGCACGATAATTAAAATGGATGGGGTATGTATAGTTAGTATACGATACTGTAGTGTTTATATATATATATATTTTTTTGGCAGTACTAATGATTTTTTTTCTTTAAAACGAGTGTGATTGTTTGACAGAAAGAAAGTAGCGTAATAGTTAGAACAAACAGTGCGCATGTAACTAATATACAATATATTTTTTTGCTTTTTATATATATTTTATTTTGCAGTACTAATGGAAGTTTTTTTCTTTATAATGAATGTAGTATGATTGTTTGACGGAACGTAGGATGATAGTTAGAACGGACGTGGTTAGTATACGATTGTATTATTATATTTTTTTTTATATATTTTGCAGCACTAAAGGGTTTTTTTCTTTAGAACGAACATAGTGCGATTGTTTGACAAATGTAGCGCAATAGTTAGAATTGACAAACATATATGGTTAGTGTATGATACTGTAATATTTTTTTTATATACATAATATTTTGCAGTACTAACGGTTTTTTTCTATAAAATGAATGTGGTACGATTTTTGACGGAACGTAACATGATAGTTAGAACAGACGTGGTTAGTATATTATATATTTTGCAGTACTAACAATTTTTTTTTCTTTAGAACAACGTAGTATGATTGTTTGACAGAATGTAACACGATATTAAAACAGATGGAGCACATGTGGTTAGCATACAATAGTAATTTTTTATATATATGTATCATTTTGCAGTACTAATGGTTAGAACAGACGTTTTTAGTATACAATTGTATTATTTATGTATATATTTTGCAGCACTAACGATTTTTTCTTTAGAACGAACATAGTACATTTATTTGACGGAACGTAGCACAATAATTAGAACAGACAGAGCACATGTGATTGGTATAAATACTGTACTTTTTTTTATGTATGTAATATTGCAGTACTAACGCGGTTTTTTATATTTAAAATAAACGTAGTACAATTTTTAATACAGAATGTAATGCGATAGTTAGAACAGACAATAAACATATAATAATAGTTCAGAAAAACATAGCACGATAATTAGTATCGAGAGTAGCATAATAATTAGTATATTGGGATACTATTGGGATATCACGCGATAGTCTGAATCAGATTTATTTTTGTATTTTTTTTTATTTTTTTGCATTTTTAATTTTTTATTTTTTTTTACTGTGTATTCACATGACCGATTTTGATTACTCGATCACGAGATCGCCAGGCACTTTAATAAATATAGTTCAAAACATCGATATTAATTATCATAAATTATCATAAATTATTAAGTATTAAAATCAGAAAATAAAATAATATTAAAATCAGAAAATAAAATAATAAAGTATCAAAACATTTCAGAATTATTTATAATCAACACATATAGGTCAATGGGAATCAGAGATGAGATAATCTGAATAAAATAGGTAGCGTGAAGCGCCACCTATCGAACTAGTAAATAATAATAATAATACTAATAACAATCAAAATTATAACCATACCATTAACAAAATAATAATCAAAAATACAATCTAATAACTCCAATACAGATGTAACCCTAATAAATATGGTGGACCCAATTCTAATGAAACTCCGTGCAAAAAAGGATTTCCCCAACCTCTATCAAATATTACATACAGAGATTCTCAATTTCTCAGATACATTTATAGAAGAACAAAAGAAGAAGATCGATGGGTTGTACCATATCATCCCGAAACTCTACTAATTTGGCAAGCTCATATTAACTTCCAATACGTTACCACTACAGGATTTGCTAAATATGTAACAAAATACGTAACAAAACCTGAACCAACAGAAACATTTGACATTAAAGATCATGATAGCTACCAAACCCACATACAAGCAAGACGACTTGGAGCAATGGAATTAATGATATTACTTCTTCAATATCAAATAACAAGGTCAACTATTTCTGTTCAATATCTGCTATCTGCACCATCAAATATGCATGTAAGAGCAATAAAACCAATCTACATACAACTAAGAACACAAGAAAACGACGATAATGATGATGATGAAAAACCTTACTGGGATAATGCTATCGATAAATATTTTACTCGACCTACAACTACTGAATTCCAAAACATGACATACCCCAAATACTTTCAAAATTACAACTTAAAACTTACAGCTCCACCTTAAACCACAAGACAACCATGGACAAGAGATCAAAAAGGTCGTTATATAACCAAAAGAAAAAAACTTTTGCTTCTAAGATTCATTACCTACAAAGTCAAAGATGGTAAGTAAAACATATTTTATATTTTAACTAAAACAAACATAAATTATTTGCTCAAATGAAATTAATAAATAAATAAAAAAAAATTTAACTAACAAAATAAATAATAAACTATTAATATTAATATTAGGTGAACCATTTTTTTTCCAACATCTAATTATGAAAATTCCATGCTACTCTGAGGAAGAACTATTAGGAAACCATACAAGCTACTTGGAAAAATTCAAATTCCTATTTCCCGAACAATACGAACTAGAAATTAGCAGACTAACCAATACCTCTGTCTCTCACCAACTCCAAACCTCAAATGCTTATAAAGAAATAATCAACCAAATACTAACAAACCTGAATAACATAGAACACACGAATTAATCCTCAAACAATTAATATCACTAGAAAGAAAAACTCCAACCTTAGATCCACACTGTTTATTAATGCTCGACAATGATCAATATTTAATTTATGATATTCTTTGTAACTCTTGGGAAATAGAAAATGATGGTAAATACCCTTACTTCTTCCTAACTGGATCAGCTGGCACAGGAAAATCATATCTTTTGTACATAATCATACATCTTCTCAAATCTAAAAAAATTAATTACCTCGCAATTGCACCAACTAGAGTGGCAGCACAAAATGTTGGTGAAAAAACAATTCACTCGGCACTAAAAATAAGACAAACTCATTCACATTATGAAACTCTAATACTCCAAAATCAAACTGAAAGAGAAAATCTAAAAAAAATCAAAGTAATAATCATTGAAGAAATATCAATAGTTTCAAGCGACTTATTTTCTTATATTAGCAACATGTTTGGCTCAATTCACAATAACTCAAGAATATTTGGAGGAATTCCTACACTTCTGGTCGGTGATCTCTTCCAACTACCACCAATAAATGCACAATATGCATTTCACTCACCTGTTTGGAAAAGATTTTTTCCCTTATTTCTAACTCAACCAAAACGACAAAGAAACGACCCCAGTTTCTATAACTTACTCCAAGAAATACAATTTGGTCACTTATCAGAAGCATCAAAAAATATAATCAATAACAAAATCCAAAACTCAAATTCTGAACATAACATAATCACATCAACTCACCTTGTAGGAAAACGAGAGACCACAAAAGAAATTAACAAAATTATATGCGAAAACCTCCCAACAAGTGAATGTGGCATAAATTCATTAATTTCGAAATCTATTGACACTCTCAATCACAAATCAATAACTGCAACCGAGAATAATAACCTCAATTTTAACCGCTTTACTAACCTACCTGATGAAATAATATTAAAAGAAGGAGCAAGGGTCATGTTCCTAAACAACAAACTATTCGAACATAATATTTGTAAGGGAACAATAGGTGTAATCACAAATGTTATAGATGATCGAAATATAAAAGTAACATTCCCTACTACAACAGATATCATCAAACTAAATATACAAAAAGAAACAACATATTTCGACATATACGGAAACCCAGCATCTAGACACCAATTTCCCCTCCAAAACGCATTTGCTCTTACAATTCATAAAACCCAAGGACTAACCTTACCACATACCACACTAAATGTAGACGACAAAATATTCGCAGAAGGACAGGTATATGTTGCAATGGAGCAGAGCATCTACATGGGAATCCATTAACATCCTAAACTTCGACTTTGACTCTGTAAAAACAAATATATCAGTTATAAATGAATACGCGAGACTAAACGAAGTACACAGAAGAGGATTAATAAATATGCAATAAAATTAATTCTATAAACAAATAAAAAAACTTTTTAAGCAATTATTTAAAAACATAAACTAAATCGTACAAATAAATAACAATATATAAAAACTTGTAAATTATTTACTAATAAGCAATGCTACCCTATATACATAGCTTTACAATAATAAGTAATATAATTTACCGAATCATAAATATATATACAGGATATACAAAATTATAACCATCCATTCATGATGCGCTTAGCAAATTATAAATTAGATAATTAAGCAAACCACAAAATTTAGAGCTAAAAAAACTCCCAGCGCATCGACAAGCGCATAACTTGTTAAATGATCATATTTATAGATTACCCGATGTAGAAAGTACGTACTATGTATA
Source organism: Gigaspora rosea (assembly GCA_003550325.1). Taxonomy (NCBI): domain Eukaryota; kingdom Fungi; phylum Glomeromycota; class Glomeromycetes; order Diversisporales; family Gigasporaceae; genus Gigaspora; species Gigaspora rosea. Next base: position 266,881 of record QKWP01000361.1, on the reverse strand, counting down.
ATTACTAACCAATACCTATAGTTACGTCTGTATTATGTACGTTCATGTGTTACAATCTAGGAATAGGGTTGGCAAAGGCCGTACAGTCTTAAGGTAAATCACGAGATTACCGATATATAACCCGGACCCGTCCGAACAAAGCGAGATGACAAAGACAAAACACGAAAAATATAAAAAGCGGTTATCCAAACTGGTCTTGGTCCACTGAGTAAAAGTGTAGAAAATGCAACTTTGCTATATATAATCACCTTCACTATTCTCAATCTAACCCTAATATCAATTGATTTTAATTAAAACCGAAAAAATAGGATAATCTCGTGATGCTCCTGGACACCCCTAGATACATTCAATGAACTAGTATAGTGTTATTTTATCGAAGGCATTGCATTTATTAAAATATACATTAATAAAAGATATTGTTGTGCTGCAAAATTTTAAATCTTTATGCACCTTACTACAACTTTTCTACTAATTAAATTTGGTTTGCTTTTATAGTAATGAAATAAGCTTAATCAAGGTTTTGAAGAAAGCAGCTACTTATATAAACCCGATTTAATAATATATAGAATATTTGATTATAGTCAAGTATATAAAGATCTACATATAAATACATACTGCGATATTTTAATTTAGATTTATAAAGACAAAATTATTTTAAGCTTAAATAGCTAACTTTATGTATGTATTTGATATCGTATCAAGATATCAAGACAATAAATCATATTGTTATAGCCTATAGTTTTATTGCTATAACAAAATTAACTCTTAAAAATTAGTGGGACAGTGTCCATGTACAATGCTTTGCCGGGACATTATTGCAGACAGACATAGTCCGGGACTGTCCGTGCCCCTGCAAAATTGGTGTGGAGCTTAATAGGATCTTGAACCAATTTAGCTTCGATCGTAAACAAGCAGTGTTTAAGGTTAAAGGTTTTAAATCGATAAACTAACACACATAATTACAGGTTATAAGGGTTTTCTTTAATTAATATAAATCAATACATCGGATTATCACAAAAATACTAAATATTATCAACAACTGTTAGCATTATAAGCTGAAACTAAGCCATTATATATTTTAATTAATATGGGGTTTTAATCCCTCGTTTTGGGTTTCAATCCCTTGCTGGGGTTTAAATGTTTCGCTAAGGGTTTCAATTTCAATCCCTCACTGAGAGTTTCAATCACCCGACTGTACACAAATTATACCAAATAAGAATACATAAATAACGATAGAATAATGATACTAACTAAAAAAGATAAATTAGAGCATGCCCTATAAGAAAAATGGACCGTAAAGGTACGGGTTGGGGAGTAAAGGCACGGGTTTTGGTGGCACGGATTAAACCCGCATTTGGTACGTAGGAGGCTTGGATTGGCACGGATTTTTGGCCCGTGGTGGACGTTATGCTCGTACCAAATGGACCGTTAATGACTCGGGTTTTGCAAGACTTTACTAGTCCAAATGGCACGGGATTTGGCCAGGTAATTAACGTGAATTAACGTGTGATAAAAAAAAAAAAATATACATACAAGTAGATTACATAAATTTATATCAACAATCAATACAATATAAACAAACTAACAACTGCTCATGTATCAAAATTTTGCAAGGAATTTTTTTTGTTAAGATACCCAGAGCAGTTTCATTAGTGAGATTATGAGATATCGCAATTTTTTTAAAAAAAATCGTATATTGATCTTTCGCTCTTCGTGAAACGAGCCAACACGTACCACCTTCGACACGTATCATTCCGTGAAATGAAGCTGCCATTACGTATGACGTGTCATAACGTGCCACCTCCCCCGTACCAATTTTTACCGTGATATTCCGTCAACAGCTCTATACGTACCACTCCGACCGTGCCATTCCGTGGATTCCAGACACAACCCGTACCACACCCCGGACCACTTTTTTTATAGGGATGACACCGTGTAAAACACTGCTTGCCAACCTACCTTACTAAACACTTTTACAATCACATAAATTTTATCCTTTTTTATGAAAATTATCACTATGCTACAATGGAACTGTTATTTTAAAAAAGTCTTTATATAAAAAAATTTAATAAGATAGCCAATATAAATATAAAAGAATTAAATCAACTAGAAAATATATACCATATCAAAACCGAAAAACCTAAGGTATTATATGAAGATAAATAATTATATATACCAATTTCTTATACGACCTAGTCTTTTAGACCATTATCACAGAATACTCGCTTATAATAGATGATAGCAGTTCCGTGCTATGTTTCCACTGCGAACCATAATGATTCTTCAAAAATCTTCAGCATTTTTTATTTCTTTTGCATTAATACTTTTACTAGTATACATTGAATCTTGATTCTTTGGTGTGTTAATTGGCAATGGTTCAACTATTTTATCAGCGTCCATGAATTTTCTTTAATTTTATCCGTGTCATCACACCATTATTTAATTTTAACAATAACTTCTCTAACGGTGGGTCGTTTTGGTGGATTTGAATACATACATTGTTTTGCAAATTTAACATAGTGATCAGGTGTTCCAAGTGCAAATTCTGGACGTTTAGATCCTAAGCGCAAGTTTAATATCAAATGCACATCCATCAAAAGGACTTTTTCCAGTTGAAATCTCTGCCATGATAACACCAAAAACCATAAATGTCAGTGGTTTGTGTAAATTTCTACCTAATAAAACTTCTGGTGCATTCTGAAGCACCAGCTTTTTTCTAGATAATCCTAAATCTGCGATATAAGACTGCACACTTTCATTAGTGCATTGGTCTTGTAAAATATTACCACTGTGGAAATCAGCATGAATATATCCCGCAACATGAATTTGGTTCAAATCTTATAAAATATCTTGAAACCGTTGTAATTTATTTTTCCATTAAAAATTTATGAAGATCTCCACCATCAGCATACTGAAACACCATCATGTATTGGGTTTGGGTCAAAATCCCGACAAACAAAATCCCGACAGGTCATAATCCCGACAAAAAAATCCCGACAATCAAAAATCTCGACAATCAAAAAAAAGCTTTCCTTGAGCAACTTTACTATAAAATCAACTAAACCCAAACCCTAACCAAGGTGCTCATCCTAACCTAATCTAGGCATTCACCTAACCTAAATAAATTTACAGCTGTTTTCATAAATTCTGGGACATCTAAATAAATTTGCCGACGATAAATTATTGATTCGGTATAATAAAATATTTAATAAAAGTTATTTTTGTATCATAATGATCATTTTACGATTGTCATACAATAATGTTAAATTTTCGTTCGAATGTTTGTCCAAAATGTTTGGTGTGTTTAGTTTGTACGAAAATTTATGGAAAAAAACTATTCATGTTAATCAATAAACCTTAAACAAGAAATGTAAAAAAGGAATCGAATATAAATTAGACTTTTATAACAAATATATTACTCGAACAGGTGCCACTATTAAAAAAGTTAAATATGATCATGAATTGAGATATCCCAAATTCTTTTAAAAATAAATTTTTCGTCTTCGACAAGAACGAAAAATGATTAGAAATAAATAAATGCATTCGTTTGAACGAAAATGGATCTTGCCAAAGAATTGGAATTGAAATTTAGTTTAATTTTTTAAAAACGAATTTTTCGTCTTAGACAAGAAACGAAAAATAATTAAGAATGAATAAATATCTTCGTTTGAACGAATATGGATCTTGTCAAAGAATATGAATTGAAGTTTTTAAAAGCTTAATTTCTTTCTGCGACAGGAAACGAAAAATAATTAGAAAATGAATAAAGTCTCCGTTTGAACGAAATTGAATCTTGCCAAAGAATAGGAATTGAAATTTAATTCAATTTTTTAAAACCGAATTTTTCATCTTCGACATGAAGCGAAAAATAATTAGAAGTGAATAAAGGCTTCGTTTGAACGAAAATGGATACAGGAATTGAAATTTAATTCAATTTTTTAAAAAACGAATTTTTCGTCTTCGACAAGAAACGAAAAATAATTAGAAATGAATAAAGGCTTCGTTTGAACGAAAATGGATCTTGCCAAAAAATAGGAATTGAAATTTAATTCAATTTTTTTAAACCCAAATTTTCGTCGAAAAAATAATTAGAAATGAATAAAGGCTTCGTTTGAATGCCAAAGAATAGAAATTGAAATTTTACGAATTACGATATAAATTACGTGTCTGATTCTTATTCCCCGAAATAAATAACTTATCGAATTCGGTCATCTGCAAATTTTTGTGTCCCAGAATTTATGAAAACAACTGTAAATCAAGCCGGAAATAATTTAGGGTTAAGTTTGTCCAGTTGAGTTTTTATGAAATTATTTGTGCCGCAAATCAGGCAACTAAACACGGCGGCCAAGATAAAACATGGAAAAAAGTAAATTTTCTTTTCTTTTTTTTTTTTTTTAATAAATGATTTCATAATAAATTTAAAATTTGCTAAATTTGCTTTTGTATTTTAATTTTAAAAGCCGTTCCAACGAAAATAACACCAAAGATCAGCCTAACTGTTGCCATTGTCATAATGCAAATTGTAACACTAAACCATGTTCTTGTCGAAAGAATAATTCACTGTATACATGACGATTGCAAAAATAGATGTTTTTATTTTTATTCGCTTTATAATGTCAATATGCGTATAGTAAAAATAGACAACTTTTTGCTTTGTGAATGATAATATGCGTATGTAAATTAATTTTTCTATTCACGCCATATGGCGTTTTGCTAGAGATGGTAAAAAAAATTTTTTTCGTTAAAAAGTTTCGCTGATTATGGAATAATGTACGCTATTTTAAAATTTTAAATGACTTAGTTACTTTCAAAGCGACACGACATAAATTGAAAAAATGACGAAGAACATATCAGATATGGAATTATTTCACACATTTCGAAAACAGCTGTAGAATTTCAGAATCATAATTGCAATAATCGTAGGTTATTTTGTAAAACTATGACTCTTGCAGATTTCGATACGAAAATTAGAGATCTCTCTCGATATACTGTACATCTTTTTACAAAGTGCCATAATTTTTTTAACTGGTTTTGCAATTTGCAGTTCACCTATATAATCACATTGTTGTTGTCATTGGATTATCTATTATAAACAACGACTTTTAGAGTTTAGGTATCTAATAGATTTACATCACGACGGTTTGCAAAAAGGTGTAGCCTGTAATCTCATGATGATGATAGTTGAAAATTTCTTAAGATTTTAAATTGAATATCTATCATTCTATCATAACGTCTATGTTTATTCGAAATCTTTAAAATTTAAAATCGGCAGATTTTACATGATAGCAAAGAGGTACCTTTTTACAAACCGCCATAAACTTTTGGCTAAGAGATGCACTTTACAATCATGCAAATCCGGTCAACACTAATACATGTAGGTGAGAGCGGCGATTTCAAATTTGGTTTAAGATAGATTCATACTCATAATAATTTAATCAATGAGAAAAACAAACTTTATAAAACCGTTTATTATAATAAGCATTGCCGAAACTTGTCGATTAAAGTAGTGATTATAAATCACAAAAATACCATGATGTGATGTGATCATATATAAATTCGGAATACATATTATTTATATAATCACGTCATTTGATATGCCATTTAATGAGATGATAATACCTTATATATACGTATAATTATCGATGGATTTAACCTTAATCAACGAGAAAGCCAACTTTATAAAACCGTTTATTATAATAAGCATTGTCGAAACTTGTCGATTAAAGTAGTGATTATAAGTCACAAAAATACCATGATGTGATGCGATCTTATATAAATGCGGAATACATATTATTTATATAATCATTTCATTTGATATGCCATTTAATGAGATGATAATACCTTATATATACGTATAAATATTGATGGATTTAGCCTTAATCAATGAGAAAGCCAACTTTATAAAACCGTTTATTATAATAAGCATTGTCGAAACTTGTCGATTAAATTAGTGATTATAAGTCACAAAAATACCATGATGTGATGTGATCTTATATAAATGCGGAATACATATTATTTATATAATCATTTCATTTGATATGCCATTTAATGAGATGATAATACCTTATATATACGTATAAATATTGATGGATTTAGCCTTAATCAATGAGAAAGCCAACTTTATAAAACCGTTTATTATAATAAGCATTGTCGAAACTTGTCGATTAAATTAGTGATTATAAGTCACAAAAATACCATGATGTGATGCGATCTTATATAAATGCGGAATACATATTATTTATATAATCACGTCATTTGATATGCAATACCTTATACATACGTATATAAATATCGATAGATTTAGCCTGAAAGAAATAAAACATATAAAATACAACAATAATACCAATAAATGTACGCTATGTACTAATATAAACAATAAATTTATATATAAAAACCTTTAAGACAACATTCCTATCAGCATTATAGCAATCATGAAAGGCACTTTAATACTACTAAATTTATTACTATTTTATTTAACATTACCAAATAATTTGGTTTACGCAAAATCATCTAATTACACTATTTACACACCAATAGCACAACTTTTAAAAGTGCCAGAAAGTAAAGTGCCTAAATTATTATCACAAGAAAAAACTTTAATTAAGGGAAACAATATATTAACACCATTATTAACGCAAAATGAGAAAATCTTTGGTGGTTCTTATATAGATATTATAGCAAATAAAATAAATATCGCTACGACAGACTTGTCTAAGAACGGAATCATAACAAATAACCCGGCTATGAAACCATATTTAGATCTATTATCATTCATAAAAGTAAAAAATTCTTTATATAATTTAAATTCAACCTTTGAAGACTTGGCAACATTGGCTAAAAAAGACAAGGCAAACAATACTTTGCTAAGTATTGACTATAAACTTAATAATATAGTCATAAATTTAAGGCATGTTGATGATGGTCAGAACAAAAAATTTATTGCTGATGCTGCAAAACTTAATCCGATTATAATCTATAATAAACCTAAAATACCTGAAATAGAATTGATGAATAATAAATCAATAGAAAATTTTAACGAAGAAGCTTTTGTCCTTGGTGGAGAGGGCATACGTACCTCTAATTGGCAAACAATATGTTCTGCAGCTTTTTGGGTGCGTCCGAAATTAAATAAGACGAGGTATTACTTAATGACCGCAGGGCATTGTTATGACAATGGACCATTTAATCCAGATGGGTCAGTTGATTTTTATCATTTTCCATGGCCGGGGAGTGTAGTAAATGATGTGGCGCCCGGTTTTATTGGATCAATGGCTCGGCCTAATTTATCGGTAGTCGATAAGGGTTTAATCTTAAAACAAAATAGTCTCATCGGTGTTACCGGATCTGTAAGAAATACAGATAATCCAGCTTACAAAGAGCTATTTATTTATGGTACTGCTGTTCTAGATACTGTTGGAGCTAAGGTATGTAAATCTGGTTATTTTTCACACGTGCAGTGTGGTTATATACAATCAACAGGATCTTCATTCAACTTCATTAAAGGCGAGGAGGTTATAGAGTATAGTGGCCTTACTAAGGTAGACAAGATAGGTGGTCCGGGAGACAGTGGTGGGCCTGTGTTCGGATACGAGCCAAGTTTAATGCCTGGTATTATTATTGCTGGGATGCTTTCAAGTGGAAATTTATTAGACGATTGGAATACATTTACACCAATAGATATGCTTATAACTGATGATATTGAGATTATTACACACAACGATCTCTGATAACAATTTTTTATCATAATAACCATAATAACTATATTATTGTCAATAATAAAAAGTGCAATAACATTATTTTGACCTTGTTTTGGTTATAAATTATAATTTATGCAATTTATTATCTGTTATATTTCTTTTTATAACCGTATTTCATTTTTATATTTTTATGAATTTGTATTTTCTTTTAATACCCTGTTAATGTCAAAGATTATAGGATATTAGTCATAAATGACAGATTCTTATGTGTACAAGCAAAATTTCAATCTGCCAATACACAATAAATAGTTCTGGATATTTTTATTACATCAATAATATAAATAATTATCAAGATTTTGAAAAAAAATAAACGGAAAAAACCAATATTGAGACAAATTGATTCTTTCTGATAATTTACTAATATAATTTTAGGCGAAACCTTAAAGTTCCATGCTGATAGAACGTTGAATAATTTCGTCTTTCATCAATTAAGATCTTGAATAACAAAATAATGAAAGATAGTAAAAGGTGACAAAATTGATAAATGATGAAGCTAACAAACACTAACAATACTGGTGAGTGACGAAAAAAGGAATATAAAAAAAAACTAATAAAAAAAGAAAAGCTCAAATGGTCTGAAATAACATCATTATAATAGAAAGCTTAAGGCATGTTTCCTAACCTACATAGCGTTTCCCTGTGAAAATGGCATCCGGATTTTTTACTGACTTATATTTGATTCAAAATTGATTGCTGAATGATGTCCGGATTTTTTTACTGGCTGACTTATACGTGATCACACTTAATAATAATTGGTGTTTAGACTTTAATTTTGCTTAATTTTCGTTTTTGAAGCACTTTTATTTCGAAAATACTGAATTTACATATAAAGAGTATCATATTAAAAAACCAAAACAACTAGTTTAAAATATATTAACCTGACCAAGCATGATAATTAGTTATATCACAAAAATTGCGCGTAATTATTCAGTGTCTCATGTTTTTCGTTTAATTTACTGAGTGTGTAAAGAAACTTTCCAATCAATTACTTAAAATAATTTGCGAACCTTTATTTATTTTATTCGTAATTTAGTTAATGAGTATATACTTTTTCACATTAATTTTAGCTAGCGAATATAAGACCTTGTAAGTATTGAGTAGTTGGTTAACGGCATCCATCTACTTCTCGACCAGCTGACCCAAAATTAAAAAGTCATCACAAGTACTGGAATATCTTCAATATTTATTCATATGGTCAAAATTGGTCAATAAAAGTTAATCAATACACTGTAGCATACCGATAAGTATTATACCAAGAAACATGTGAATATACCAGGAATGAAGTTTTCCATAAGAGAAAACAGAGATTATGGTTCGCATGAATGTTCAATGATGAACAATACGCTATCCCGTGACTTCGATCATTCATTCATAATTGAACCCTGTGATTTTCATTGTTGATTTCCGACCGCACCACCGAGCCGTCGGAATTTAATTGGAATTCTGATCGACGCAGTAATCGAATTTAAATCGAATTTGCCCGAATCCCGAAGACCCGTGTGATCACGTGAGCCTATAAAAGAATCCCAACTGAAATTCGACATTCGAATCCCATAAGCTATAGTTAGAATAGTACAAGAGAACTAAATAAATATACTTATCTGAATCTTTGATTTCACCACAGCAGGACCCTACGAGCCCGGACCAAATCAACCACGCCTCTTTCTACCTGCCAAGTCAAGGTTTAGGAGTCTTTAATGATTATTAGATAGCCTTTTAGTTAGTTGGATTAGTTAGGTGTATAGTTTGCCTCATCCCTGATTAGTGTAGACTTTTTCAACATACATTCTGAACTTGTTCGCGTGATCGTACTGGTCCTGCGCCGCGTCACACACTGCGCAGCTACCCTAATTCGACAATTTTTGCCAATATTAGTGTATCCGGCAATTTATGATCATGATACGTAGGGAGTTATCTGCTGAGTTTTAATTTAAATAGATCTTGTATTTTTAGTGCACAAAATAAAGTTTACATACATCGAACTATGGAATCAAAAGTCGATTTAACTTGAAAGATCTAATAAATATAACCCAAAATCGATAAAAATTTTCTGGGGCGCATGCTTTGATCATATAGCGCAATAGCTCATACAGCGCATATAGCTCATATAGATCATATGATCATATAGCGCATATGTGACTATATGACGATAGTAGCTCACCCAACCCACAAAAAATTTTCCGGTCATGTGACTTTTTGTGGCACAAACCCAATCAAGTTTTGAGATCAAGTGTAACGTGAAAATCAAAACAATCAAAAAGCAAAGTAATAAATATGTGGTTAGGGCTTGGTTAGACGCTTGGTTAGAGCGATTCTAATATCAAAATTTTGCAAGGAATTTTTTTTATTAATGCGCAGTAAACGATTTCATAGACAAACTTCGAAGTTATTGATTTTTTATGAAAAATCTTTCCTTTATATCAAAAAGGAAATGTGGCGGATCACGAGTAAAAGCGCAACCAATAATTTAGATGCCCTGCGTTTTAACACAAAGAAATATTTGAGGAGAATTAGATCGTCTGTGTAACATCGAGAACACCCGTATTACATGCTAAAGCGGGAGTCAAACAATCGCCAATCAAATTATAGAATTTTATGATCATCGGCGAAGAAAACAAAAATAAAAAAAACGGGAGTCTAAACCTACCTCGGGTGGGTTAATTAAAAATGTTGGGAAGGCAATTTTATTTATACATAATCACCTAAAATCTCACCTAACACCGATATAGGATGACCCTAACCTTAAAGTTAATCAAAAAATTATTAAGAAATATGAGTCGCCCCTGCTTTAAACGTCCCCTAAAAAAGTAACTTTGATTTACAATTCTGAATTACATAAGTACGTACGTACAGTTTATTACGGTTACACAAAAACTTACTTTTATTCAAATGTACAATATGCGTATATCGTGTAAGCTATTACATTATTATCATCAATCATATCAAAATAAGAAAAAAGAAAACCTATTATCAACAAAACATTCTTCGTAATTATTAACAACTGTACAACCATGCCTAAGAATACTCAATAAGCCGACTTTGTTAAATTTGCATAATTACAAAATTTATGTTGTTTTGTGTAACTGTAAAAACTTTCTGAGGACGTACGTACGCATCTTGCATATATAAACGAATATTACATACTACATTTGTACTACCATCGTGTAAAATAAGATGCATATGTACGTGTGCACATAAATACTTATATGATAATTACATTCATATATCTCGATGTTCCTTTTAAGAAATTATTGTTTATCTTTTATACAAAATTATGAAATCGTCAACATATTATCCTTTTAGTAATTTATCCTTTTTGGCCTTATTCTTGGTCATTCTTTCTATCGCTTCAGCAGCAACTATAAATGTTACTGTCGGCGGTGATTCATTGACTTTTAATCCACAAAATCTTACAGTCAATAAAGGCGATGTGGTAAATATTATTTCAATTAATATATCTTTTTTCTACGATTATTATTGTTTTTGATAAAAAATATATTAATATATATTATTACTCTCTTGTTTTGTTATTATTATAGGTTCAGTTCAATTGGGCCGGTGGCCAACACTCTATCATTCGATCTGATGGCCCGGCTGGTAGCTGTACCCCTAAAAATAGCAACACTTGTAATTGCCATCTTTTATTAGTTCTTATTTTTTTTGCTATATTATTATTTTCATTTCATTAATCCCTGCTTCATTTATTTAATTTAGCTATTTCTGAAGCAAAAACTAACGGTATGGTAACGTTTAAAATGGATGGTTCTGATTCAAGAATATGGTATTATTGCGGTGTGGGTAATCATTGTAAAATGGGTATGTGGGGTGTGATCGCTTTAGCAGGATCTGATAATTCAGGTACAAAAGGTAGTTGTACACGTATTTATTCAAAATTATGTTTAGTTTTTTTCGACACTGTCTAATTCATTTCAAATAAATTAACTTAGCAAATACATCTTCAACTTCAGCTAAATCATCCTCTACAAGCATTGGAATAAGTGGCGTTATTATTGGAATCATTGTTTCTAGCGGAATTATCTCCATCTTCACTTTATCTTCATAATTTCTGGATTTTTATATTTTATAATCAACAAATCATTGCGATAAATTATACTGATAGAACTCAAGAATTTATTCTAATAAGGTATAATCTAACGTCTGGAATTAATAATGATATATATAAAAAAATTATGCTAATCGGGAATGAATAATTAGCAATGTATAATTTATTTTCTACAATCATTTAATATTGAATTTAAATATTTTAATGGTAAGATAATTTTGTTAATAAATAAAATTTATTAGATTAAATGTTTTCTTAAATATATCATATAGTGTATAACTAGGATGGATGTCCAATTTGGTTCAATTTTTTTTGGGCATATGTCCAATTGAAAATGGTCATATGTCCAAAAAAAATTGAACCAATTAGACATAGTGACATGCCATCCCTAGTGTATAACATTCTTGTTCGTAGGACAGTCGAGTTAAGTTGGTAATAACTCAAAATTTATTACTAGATGGGGTCCCGCAACGGAAATAGGATAAAACAAGGCGAAGAAACTCGGGATAGTCAAAGTGTACAACACTACACATACAATATATATATCAGTGGTTTTCTATTTCCTAATTGAATATTAATACGCATATATTTTTAACGAACTGATGTGTCTAATAACAAGGTTTTTGTAAAGTAATTTAATATATTTCATATAACTATATAATTATTATTTAAAAAAAAAGCTTGTTACGGGTATATTTGCTAAAAAAAAAAGCTCATTAAAGGTAGAGTGTAACGTAGATCATTTTTAATAGTAATCACGTTGCAAATTATGCAAATCATAACAAATCATATGATGATCATATGATTTACATAGATTCTAACCAATCAGAGTTGATAATTTATGTAGATCTCCTTGTAAAAATTAACAACTCCTCGCAAAATTTTATAGTATTGAAAAATTGAAAAATATATTGAAATATTCTTGTTTATATTTACATAAGATTAAAAATCAATTTTTAAATTGTTTTCGACTAATTTATTTTAATTTTTAAAATTATTCTAACTTTGTTTATATAAACCGCTGATTTTTTATGTACAACAAATAATTCGGCATTTATATTTATATTGTATTACACTATACCTTTAAATCTAGAAATAACTGTATTTTTACTCACAACTACTTAGATAATAAAACCTAGCCACTTCTAAATTACTATTTTTTATCATTTATATTACTGTATTTTTTTGTATTTTTACAACATTATTATTTTACTATTACATTTTTTTAAATATTGTCAAGATAATCTTATTGTTTTTAAATATTAAAGCGATTGCAATTATTAGGATTCCTTATTTAAATCTTATAGAATAAAAAAAATTAAAGATCTAAAAGATTTATTTAAAGAGATTAAAATAAGATAATTAGGATTTCAAATCTGAATTTTATTGTTGTAAGTTGTTAATGTAAAAACTTTAAATTTTTAAAGTATCAAACTTAATAAGGCTTTACAAATTTAATTGCTTGGTTTCATAACATAAAATAAAAATTTTGACCCGGCCACCTGGATTTTTATTTTTTTTTAAAAAAAAAATTTTAACAATAAAATTCTAAAAAAGTGATTCACAAGGCTTTTGAACTAAGCTAATCTCCCATTATATAATTAAGTAAATAGATTCTTTGGATTTTTATGGTTCTAATGATGGCAAGAAATTAAACTTAGCCTTGAGACCTCGAGATATGTCCTTGCAATAATCTAAAAACTAGTGTAATAGGTTGCATATTCATGCAACCCACCTTATTTGTTTTTTTAAATATTATTATCATTAAAAATTCTAGCACAGATTTATAATCTATTGTGGTATATACAATTGAAATTAAATTTGAATATCATACCAATGTATATCAGATATGGTTAAGGTTAAGTTGATTGCATCAGAATTATCATCATTATTTAATGCAAAAAAATTCTGTTATCAATAGAAAAGCGAGAAATATATTTTTAGGTCAATAGGTTTTTAAAAAAGCTACGTAAAGTCACATTTTTTACATTTTTGATCACAACAATGATCATTGCAGTCTCTATTCAGAACATTTTGAGTTCGATTAATTCTGCTAGTAAAGATGTAAAAACATGAATTAGCATGGTTTTTTTTAAACTTTTAACTGGATCTAAAAATAGATTTCTTTCTTTTCTATTGAACAGCAATATTTGATGGTTGAGTTAATATTAGTACATAAAAAATTTTGCTACAAATTATTCGTTATTTTGATGACCACAATATTTTGTTGCAAATAGTTTCTACTATGAATTGTTACAGTGATAAATTCTGTTACAGAACTTACATGTTACGTATTTTGTTACTATAGTATGTGGCTAAGATCTGGCTAGTCTGCATTAAAATTTGCCAAGCACGTGTTGTGCCAGTACGATCAGCATATGTAAATTAAAAATAATTTTATTAGTTGTCACTTCATATTGGCAGTTGAGACCTAAAATATAAACTAAGTCGATGTTACAAAACCTACTTAGCCTGCCTAGCCAATTAATGTTAAAATATAGCACATTTTGAGTATTTGGAGCCATTCCGTTCTCTTAAAAATATCGCACATTTTGAACATTTTGAGCCATTCCGTGCTTATCATACACGATGTGCATGATGCACATGCTGCACATGACTTGCACATGTTAACGATATTAAACCATAACAATAAAAGAAAGCATGCTTTTGATCTAATTGTGCATGCTGATCCTGCAATATATTATATTAAAATATTAAAGCGCACAATTGATGTTAATTGACCATTAACTCTGAATTAGATTTATAATGTTAAGATAGTAATTGTCATAAATTTTTATGCTTTCCCATGCCAGATTTACAGCAGCAATTGCTGTATATTTCTATTAGCTAATTTTTAAAAAAATTGAAATTTAGATTCTTGATTTTTAGACCTGGCCGGGTTATGAAATCCAAGAAATTAATTTGTATGGCCTTAGTTTACTAAATTTTTTTTTAATATAATAAACTATGTTTTATTTTTTTGCTTTTTTTTAAAAAAAATAAGATGAGGTCTTGCTTATATCTTTATTAGTAATCCAATAAGTTATCACAAGGAATAAATTTTTTTACAAATTAAACACTAAAATAAATGCTTAGGCTAATTTATCTGTGACCTAAACCTACTAAAGTGGTTAATAAGCTATGGCTTAGACTTATTTATTTTAATAATAATTATATTTAATTATTAAAAATATCTTTTGATAATTAAAATTTAGTTTTAAATATATTTTAAAATATTATTTTTTAATTTGTAGACCAATACATGCAAATTTGCCTATATGTTTGCACTTTTTTTTAGCTTTGATTTACTTTTTTAAAATGCTAAAAATAAGGATTATTTTTTTTGTAAAATTAGTTTTTATATTTTATAAAAAGTTTTTTAATATTAAGGGTGGGGTATACGTAGATCATTTTTCATATGATCTATATGGTATATTAAATTTTTATATAGTAAATAAAAAAATACTTCTAATAAAACTTTTAACATTTTAACCAATTGGTATCAAATTTATGTAATATATAGTTTAATTCAGTTTGTTTCTAATAGTGAAGTTGCACAATATATATTTCTTTAAAAAAATTCACATATAATTAAAATCTCTGAGGTAGCTATATGTTTTTTCTGGGTAGTACAAAGAATTGCTAATTCTGATTGGTTGAATCATGTAATATTTACATGATATTATGTTATTGTTACACAAAGTTGATCTACATTCTATTTTATATGAATTTGGAAATGTTGACACCCTACCCTTAAAGGTGAGGCCATGCTTTTATTTATATTAAAGTTAATCAAATGTTTTTACAAAACTAAAAAAACTTTGATTGCTTAATACATAGATTATTTTGCATAAGATCTATATAGTATATTGAATTTTTATATAGTAAATAAAAAAAATGTTTCTAATAACACTTTTGACATTTTTTAATCAATTTGCATCAAATTTATATAATATGAAAGTTTAAAATAGTATATTTTAGTTTTCTCTAATCTTAAACTAAAAATTTAATCTTTCAATTTAAAATAAAAAAGTATAAAGTAAAATGGTGCATTTTTTTTTCTGTAGCAGTTTAATGGTTAGCCACTAGTAGTGTTCTGCAAAAGATCTGGTCCAGTTTGGGTCCAGTCCAGTCTGTTGAACAGACTGAGTTTGGACCCTTAATTTATCAGAATCGATAGAGTTTGGACCTATACAAAGATCTACTCAAGTAATTTCCAGTTCAGTCTTATTAGAATAATACTGATTACTGATTGGCTGATTTTCACTATTTTCTATAAAATATGTCAACAAATTAATTATATAACCTAACCTTTTAATATTACAGTATTATGTAATACCTATTACTATTCGTGTAATATAGGACTTCAAACATTTAGTATAGAGGTCATACTTGTTTTTTCGCAAAGACCCCTGAAATTTGAAAAGAAAAAAACAGTTTTTGCTAATTATCTTGGTGTTATAGAATAGGTTTTAATTTTGGTAGAAATTAGTTTGAAAATTAGAACTTAATAAGGAAATTTTGTAATAACTGTATTTAGTAATAGTGATATGTGAAATTGAGGTGCAATGACACTCGATGATGCTTAGCGACGCTTAACGACGCTTAGCGATGCTTAATGACGCTTAGCGACGATTAACGATGCTTAGTGACACTTAATGACACTTAGCGACGCTTAACGATGCTTAGTGACACTTAATGACACTTAGCGACGCTTAACGACGCTTAGCGACGCTTAGCCCAATAGATATATAAACCCACCTTATTCCCCTTAGTTTTAGACAGATCCAGACATTGTATTTTATCTTTACCTTTATATTATTTATCCTCCTCTCTTATTATTAATAAACTCTTGGGATTTCTAAGGAACAGACACCTTGGAATAGCCCTCTTGTTAAATTAATAAACTGTGTATTATCTCTTGTTGTTTTATACCGAACTGCCTCAGAGAAGTGTGTAGTTTCTTACAGACATAAAAGAAACTATACTTCCCTCTTGCACACCGCTTCACGCCCAAAGTAAGGGATCTCAGGAGCCGTGTGATTGTTACTCTATCGGAATTAAAGAAGGCTTCCGGTACGGTAACATTGGCATCCAGTAGACCAATTTGAACAAACTTTTTTTAAAAATAAAGCTCTCAGTGAGGCGCATCTAAAAAAAAGTTTATTCAATTCTGATCACTAGATCAAAAGTTATTTAATTGATGATCCGCCAGTCAACAGATGCATAATCATAGTGTAACGTGACGCAAATTACTATGTAAATCACTTATAGACGAAATGCCACGATCACCCAAGGAAAAATATTTTTTACTAAGTTAATGAGTCATGTCGACTAATTGAAAGTTGTAGAGCTCGTCGAGGCGCACCTGACAGTGGTTAGATCATCAAAATCGGTCCAGTAGATGCGGAGATATCGTCGAAAAACGATTGGACGACTATGTAAAATTCTATGTAAACAAACATTTGTTTACATAAAATTTTACATAGTCGCCCAATCGTTTTTTGATGATAACTCAGCATCTACTGGGCCAATTTTGATGATCTCACCACCTTTAGATTCGTCATAATGAGCTCTACAACTTTCAATTAATCGGCATAATTCATTAACTTAGTAAAAAAATATTTTTCCTTGGGTGATCGTGGCATTTCTACTATAATAATCTATATTATAGGTAGAAATGCCACGATCACCCAAGGAAAAATATTTTTTTTACTAAGTTAATGAATTATGCCGATTAATTGAAAGTTGTAGAGCTCATTATGACGAATCTAAAGGTGGTGAGATCATCAAAATTGGCCCAGTAGATGCTGAGTTATCATCAAAAAAATGATTGGGCGACTATGTAAAATTTTATGTAAACAAATGTTTGTTTACATAGAATTTTACATAGTCGTCCAATCGTTTTTCGACGATATCTCGCATCTACTGGACCGATTTTGATGATCTAACCACCGTTAGATGCGCCTCGATGAGCTCTACAACTTTCAATTAGTTTATTAACTTAGTAAAAAATATTTTTCCTTGGGTGATCGTAGCATTTCGTCTATAAGTGATTTACATAGTAATTTGCATCACGTTACACTATGATCATGCATCTGTTGACTGGCGGATCATCAATTAAACAAATATATTTTGTCATTTTTAGCAAATTGGGCCAAAATTGGCCAAAATCCGGTTATGACCTATGAGAGATGTCTAGGGTCCTTGTAATATGCTATTATGAAAGTTTATTTTATATTCAGAATTTATAAAACAGCTAAAACAGCTATAATTAGGGAGTTTTTTTTTAGCAAGAACATAGGACTTAATTAACTATATTATCCATAAATTTCATAGATTTGGATTGGACTCGGATCTAAATGATATGAGTTCGAACTCTAATTTTAGATCTGAACCAATGTTTGGACCAGGTCTGGATTTTTAAAAATACTCGCCTGGTTCAAATTATGCGGAACACTAGCCACTGGTTAGCTCTGACTGCAAGTGATAGACCTGTTTATTACATAAATTATTCTATAGGTACTATGTAACTACCTGTGCTTTTTTTCCTAGGTTATTTTCACCGGTCTATATGAAAATCATAATTTCATATAGACCGGTGAAAATAACCTTGTCAAAAATACCTAATTTACTATTAAATATGGTACTGAGAAATGTTTTTTTTTAAATAAAAAAGCATTTTCATATATTTATTAAATTATTTAAATAAAGAAAAATATATTATTCCATTAAAAAATACATTGTTAAAAATGATAATGAAAATGATAATGAATTTCTTTAATTTCTTTGTCATTATCATTAGAATTCTTAATATCTTGATAAGTTAAAAGCGAAAAACGATATGAGAGATCGTTTAATAGTAACCTTGGTTGAGTTGAGCTTGAGTGAATCGATAGTATTAAAGAAGAAGACCAGGAAAGACGCGATAGTTTTTTAATAATAGTAGGGACATGAGTAGATTGATCTTTGATGTTTTATAAAGAGGTTTAAATGGTGCATATAGTTTGGATTTTAATTTATAAAAGGTTTTTGAGCTAGTCTTTGGGATGATTTTTGAGATCGTTTAGAAAATGATGTTTCAGATGGTTCTGATGATGATCATTCAAATGGTTCCAAGGATGATCTTTCAGATAGTTCCAAAGATGATCTTTGAATGGTTCCAAAAATGAACTTTGAAATAGTTCTGAAGATGACTTTTGGGATAGTTCTGATGCTTTTTGTTCTGGAAATTAGTAAAGTAAATAGTTGTTAATCGTAAAGAAAATTTTTTTTTAAATAAAAATGAAAAAAATACTGCATATAAATATATAAAAATACCTTCATCATAATCATTATCCGCTCAAAACTCAAATAATTTTGAGCATTTCCAGAAAAATAATCAAACTCTTCGTACGGAATGTCATCAAGATCGATAGGAATTAGCATAGATGTATTCCTAAGTTTCTGTTCATCGTTTGAACTATTATAAGCACAAATCCCTCTCTACTTCGGTATCCAGAAAATACTATATATTCATCTTCTGGGATGTCCAAGTCTTTGAGCCATTGAATTGTAGTGTGACATAGCGAATGGTTACAGATCTTTCGCCCATTGTCAAAATTGATGCCAGTAAGTTTAGTGATTTTTGACATCATTGTATTCAGCTTGCTAGTTCCTATACGGGATTTCTTGAACCAACTACCTTTACTTATTTCTATTAAAAAATATATATATATTACTAACGAAAAAAAATACAAATCAAAATCAAAAAACAAACGTTTTAAACTCTTTGCTGTCCGTGTTGTTTTCAAGAAAAATGGTTCACATGCGTCAACAGGACAAAAAGATATCAAATATAGAATATCTTCAATTGTTTAAAGCAATTATTCACATGATCAGCTGGAATGTGAATTTTTCACACAGAATTTTTCTATATTTGTTTAATTTTAAAGCTCTACACTGATTGTTTTTTTCATTATTAAACATAAGATTAAGTCTACCATCATTCTGACGAAAAATATCTTTAAATATGATTCTTTTAGCGTCACTGCCACGCAAACTACAAAGAAGCAACAACCAAAAGAACACTCGTCGTGGCAACCCTTCATTAGTCTGAACTTGCATTGCTTTATGCTTGAGTATTTTAGAAATTTCTTTAGCCATTAATGGTGAGGCTTGATCCATTTCCCCAAACCTTCATTTTGTAGTTTTTTCATTTTACCATCAAGAGTTCTCAAAGCCTTACTAAAATGGTATGAATCTTACAACTTACACGGCTTAATTTCACTGTGCTTTTTTAAATAGCAGGCCACGGAAGCATAACAGTTATAAATGCTTTCTGCCTTGTAATCCTTTCCATTCAGTTGTTTTAACCAGGTAAGAAACTTGCACAAAAATCATCTAGTTCTGTTAATAACTCTATTTCCTCAATTCTTCTTTCATATTTTATGGTTTCACAAAATCTGTCGACAGAGTGCAGCCACTTAGAGGTACATTTGTCTATATTCTCTATACACAAAAGCTTTTGCAATTCAAGAACTTCTGCTTCAGTTGGTGCAATATTAGTAATTTTTATTTTCATTTTTTTTAATTAAAAAAAATCGAAAAGATTGATAACGATATTTAAAAAAAGAAAGATCAATTTATTTACTAAAATAAAAATCAAATTCTTAATATAGAAAAAGTTATTAAATTACTAACCGGATGTTTAATAAATTACATAATTGAATGTATTGTATATTATACCCATGAAATAATCCTGTTATTTAATGGGTATTGGTAAATACAGTGCATTTCATAGATTAATAATAAACCACGTGGCCGAATGCATGTAATTTTACTATTAACCTATGAAATACACTGTATTTACCAATACCCATTAAATAACAAGATTTATTAGATAATTAGAAATTTTAAATATAGTATTTCTTTTTATTATCCTAATATAATTGTAACTTACTATTCTATTCCTGTACTTGACATTAATAAATAAATAAATTATTATTGCTCGTCTTGTCGTGTGCCCCTTCCTCGCACACAACTGTCATAACCAACCTCATAACTACAGTTATGCAAATGATGTCATACAGTATGGGATAGGGTCGCAGAACAAGCTGCAGGATATTACATGAGCAGATCTTTTTGAGGATATTTCTTCGATCACTTTGTTGTTTCTTTTCTTCTTTTTTCATGACAAGTCCAGTGACTCTGTAGTCATGTATCACCCTTTCTGCTCAAACACTTTTTTCTTCCTCATCTTTTTTCTTTCTTTTCCTTTTGGGTATGCTTGGGAGATATCTGGACACAATGTTGAGCAAAAAATTCAAAGAACAAAGAGATCGATGCAGATCATTAAATACTATTTCGTCAGTGATCTGCTATCACACAAAAAGTCTGGTGACTCGCAATAATATACCACCTTGTGACTTCGTTCACAAGCGGATTATTATTATTGCTTGTCTCGTTTTGTGCCCCTTCCTCACACAACAGTCATGACCAACCTCATAACTACAGTCACGTTCTCTTATGCAAACGACGTCATACAGTATGGAACTGTTGTCGAGGATCATGCAATCTTGTAATATAAGAAAAACAATCCTGCCTATACACAACCACTCTAAAACAAAATCATACCTACTCCGTAACATTATCTCATGTAACATCCTGTAAAACATCCTTAACTCTTCCTACAATACCTGTTCAGTATACTATATCAGTTGCTATTACTTAAGAGCGGTGTGGGGTATACACACCCGCTTCAATTCATATGTCATTTCCTTTAGCCATAATTTGAAGCAGTGCGGGATGTTTATATCTGCCTCACTCATACTACACTGACCATTCATTTTCTTCTATTGTCTTCTTCTCTTTTTTTTTTTCTTCTTTTTTTTTCACAATACCTGTTCGGTGTACTATATAGGTTGCCATTACCTACAAGCGGTGTGGGGTGTACCCTAGCTCCAAATCTATGTGCCATTTCCCTTAACTGTAATTTAAGATGATGCAGGTGTTCGCACCCATCTCGCTCATACCCATGCACAAACATATGCGTCTGTATACCTCATTCATACCCTACACAAACCTGCGCATTTGGGTTTTTTTCCAATCTGTTACCTATTACTTGAGAGCGATGTGGGGTGTACATAGCCGCTTCGATTCATTTATCCTTTCCTGTAACCGCCACTGTAATTTAAGCGGTATAGAGTGTTCACACCCACTTTACTTATTTCTTATACTTTCACAAACCTGCATGTTTGTCTCCTTCCATCTCCTTCTTTTTTTTTTTCTTTATTTTTTTTTTTTGTTTGGTACTCTATATAGGTTACCATTTCTCTATAGTGGTGTGGGGTGTACACACCCACTTCAATCTATATGCCTTTTTTTTCCTAAACTGTAATTAAAGTAGTGCAAGATGTTCACACCCGCTTTACTTATACATACACACAAATATATATGTTTATATGCCCCTGAACGAACAATGTGCATTTCATAAGCTCTATACTATATACTTACATAAACACTAACCTAAATCTTAATTTGAGAGTGGTATGGGGTGTACATACCTGCCTCACTTTATGCACATGACTATTTGCGTAGTATGCCTTGTTTCCAACCCTGTGCAAAGATGGCCTTTTTTTTTTTTTGTTGAAATCTCTGACATGATGACTACAATGCTGTAGATATCGGCCGCTTGCCTGAACGGTTTACCTATCTAAACTTCAGGCATTTATTTGATATTATAATGATACATGATAGGAGTAACACTCCACTTTCTCTGCTATTACATACTGTGCTTATAACAACTCCATGTACATGTGAATATATCACATGACAAGACATAATTTGGGATCGCCAATGCTAAGGTTCAGTGCATCTTTACTCTTCTCTTTTTTTTCAGTTGTGAGTCCAAGCCCACGCTTATAGTATAGCATATTTAGCTCATTACATATAGCATCAAAAAAATTTTTTTTTCTATAGTGAGCTCGAGCCCATGCTATGGTACGGCGCTTTAAACTTAGTACACATAACAATATTAGGCCACTCCAATTTAATTCTTTGTTTAACATTACAAGTTCAAAATTTTTTAGGGTGGGACTATGATTAGGTTTGGTTTGGGTCCGGCCAGGATCGGAACAGGATCAAACCAGACTAAGACTTAAATTTTATCAAGACTGGTATGAGTCTGAGTATGCTTATATTTATTTTTTGGTGCTGACAAGTTTACTTAGTGCATGAAGTTAGAATTAATTAGTAAAATTTTATGAATCATAAGATTTTATAGAATTTTATTAATAAAATTTTATAAAATCTTATAATACACAAATTTTTATTAATTAATTCTAACTTTATGCACTAAGTAAACATGTACAGCACCTAAAAATACATCAAATCGGCAGGGTTATTTTTATTTTACTTGAAATTTGGAGAATAGATGCATAATTTTGGATTTTTGATCAAAAAAGTCAAATTTAAGCATCTTTTCTCCAAATTTCAAGTAAAATAAAAACAACCCTGCCGATTTAATGTATTTTTAGGTGCTGAACAAGTTTACTTAGTGCATTAAGTTAGAATTAATTAGTAAAATTTTGTGAATCATAAGATTTTATAGAATTTTATTAATAAAATTCTATAAAATCTTATGATTCACAAAATTTTACTAATTAATTCTAACTTATTTCACTAGGTAAACTTGTTCAGAGCCTAAAAATACATTAAATCGGCAGTATTGTTTTTATTTTACTTGAAATTTGGAGAAAAGATGCTTAAATTTTGCTTTTTTGATCAAAAATCCAAAATTATGCATCTATTCTCCAAATTTCAAGTAAAATAAAAATAACACTGCTGATTTGATGTATTTTTAGGTGCTGTACATGTTTACTTAGTGCATAAAGTTAGAATTAATTAATAAAAATTTGTGTATTATAAGATTTAATAAAATTTTATTAATAAAATTCTATAAAATCTTATGATTCATAAAATTTTACTAATTAAGGGTAGGGTGTACAAATTTCCAATTTCATATAAAATCGATTGTAGATCAACTTTGTTTGACCAATTTATATGATATCATATGATTTACATGTAAACATCATATGATCTGACCAATCAATTATTTGTACAACCTACAAAAATCATATAGCATCCTACAAAAATTTATTTTGTTACGGGCAGAAATGTATCCTTTTATATGAAATGTACGAAAACACAGATTTTATTATATGGGATAGCTCGCCAGAGGCGTGACATTGGTGATTTAACAATTTTATTATAAGATTTATTAATAAATTTATTGTAAGAAAGTATGAGAATATATTATAGAGTATATGTTATAATCCCGTGGGATATGTTTACAAGAGAGGAAACTACAGCGCTTTTATAACTTTCATTAGACTAATGAATTAAGGAGTTTAGAGATAAATCGATCCTTCATTACAAGAGGATTACGGTAGGATCATTGATCTCGAATCACGTTATGATCACTATAACTAGAGGGGCTTATGGCGATAAGTATTATATGATTATACAATGATGGTTACCTTTAAATAATATTTTATATCATTAACTATTTTTAATAGATTAATTCTTGATTTCTTTCTTTAGGTTTCTTGTTTCTTCGATCACGGGTTTACTGTGCCTAATTCCGAAGATCTACCTTTTAGCCTGTAACAATTTATATGTAAAGTTGATTTTTTTTAAAGCAATGGATATTTCGCAACTTTATTATTATAAACAAACTATTTAAAACTACCTATTATATAAATTTTATACAAATTGGTCAAAATCTTAAAAAAATTTATTAGAAGCATGTTTTTATTTACTATATAAAAATTTAATATACCACGTAGATTAATGAAAAATGATCTATGTTCACCCTACCCTTAATTCTAACTAACTTATATAATGTTCCTAGGTTTAGCATGACTGTATCATGCGGCTACTCTAATTTTAGTGATCTTTCTGTATGGGTTCATTTTAGTAATATGAAAAGTGAAATTTGAATCTAAAAGTTATATATATATATATGTTGTTTAACTCTCCCATAATTTGCTCAATCTAGAGGGGGTTATGTTAAACATAGATTTAAATTGAAGCAGCCTTAAATTGGAGCGGCCTTAACATAAAGTAGCGAGTTCGAGCCCATGCTATGGTGTAGCATATTCAACTCATTACACATGACAAACAGGTAGGGTGCATCTACTCTCACATGTATCTTATAATCTCTACCGCACGCATACGTATTTATTATCTCTATCACCTGCATCTATAATTCCATTGCATATAATCATATGCTATTACCTTTCCATATAGGCCTCAACGTCATATAGGCCCAAATATGATATCCTCGCAATAATAACTCTAGTGTGACTATCGTCAACACATAGGACTATTATTCTGCTTGAAGAACTTCTTCAAAACCACTAGCTTTCCTTCTTTAATCCAAAATTGTGCTATTCTTATTTTCTTGGAAATTCAAAGATCACTTTGATGCGGTGCTTCTGCATCTTTTTTTCCTTCTGACCTACAATCAACCTTCGATTCATGGATCACATGATATAGGTGTAAGGAATTCAGTTCTGTGTATAAACCTTTTTTTTTTCTTCCAGGGTGCACCTGCTAATGTTCTTCCTTCCCTTCTAATCCAAAAACATCTAGAAAGATCCAAAGAAATGTTCTGGTATTCCTGCAAGTACGTATAACCCATATCGATAACACCTCTAGGTTATACTTTTTATTTGAGTTGCCTTTTCTGATTTTAAGTACAACCCAAATGCACTTTTTCTCTTTTTTTCTTTTTTCTTTTGCAAAGTGTATCTGTTAACTTTCCTCTTTTTGATCCAATGCTTATTCGAACTAAGACTCAGGGAAGTCTTGCAAAATTGCAAAGTGCATCAGCTAGTGCCTTTCCTTCCTCTGATCCAAGTGTCTTTTGACAAAGATTCAGAGAAGTCAGTGCGATGTTTATACAAAGTGCATCAGCTACACTTATTTCTCCTCTACTTCGAGTTCATCAGATCAAAGATTCAAATATTTCTGTGTATTTGTGATACGCATCATGCACTTTCTCCTTCTGATCCAAGATTATTTTTACTAAATTTCAGGAAAGTCGACGCTGTGTTCTTGCAAAGTGCATCAGCTAATGCCTCTACCACTTTGCTCCTAATAGTTGCCAAGATCCAGAGAAGTCGACTTCTTCTACTCTATTTCTCATTAGATCGAAACTCCAGATACTTTAGTGATGTATTCTTGCAAACTGCATCAGCTAATGCATTTTCTCCCTCTGATATAAGATTACTCCTACTTGGGTTCAGGAGTGTTTTTTTGCTTTGCTTTCCCTGCTTCGTTTATAAATGATTGTAAAGATCCAAAAGAGAAGTCAGTATAGCATTCTTGCAAAATGCATCGTTATTGCCTACTTTATGTATTTTTGCGAATAGCATCAGCTAGTGCATTTGCCCCCTTCTGATCCGAGATCACTAACACTAAAATTCAGAGCAGTCAATGTAGTATTCTTTAGCTGATGCTTTCACCGCTTTGCTCCTTTTAGATCTATCTTCAAGATTCAAAAAATGACAGTGTAATGTTCTTGCACATACATCTGCTAATACTTCTCCTACTTTGGATCCACAATACAAGATCCAGAGAAGTCAGTATAGCGTTTCTGCATAGTACATCAGTTATACTTTCCTCCTTCTGGCCATAAGGATCTAAATTTCTAACATGGTGTTCATGCAACAACCTCAGCCAAAGCTTCACTTTACTAGTGCTTTTCCTCAATGCCGGTTTATGAATATATACAAAAAAAGTTTTTCTTAAAAACTTTGAAATTTCTCCTTTCTTCTTGATAAAAAAAACTGGCTTGTTCTTGTGATGGAGCTGGATACAATGTCGAGCAAAAAATTCAAAAAACAAAGAGATTGATGAGATCATTAGATTACCTAAAATACTATTTCGTCAGTGATATGCTGTTACATGGAAAGTCCAGTGACTCGCAATAATATACCGCCTTGTGACTTCGTTCACAAGTGGATCAAACATAGTATATTTACAATAATAAAGTTGTATAGTATAAATTGCTTTAAAAAAAAGCCAACTTAACATATAACTAAAATTTCTCTGGATGCTATATTTTTTCTAGTAGTACAAAAGAATTACTAATTCTAATTGGTCAATTTATATGATATTTATATGTTAATTATCTGATATCATATGATATTTGTTATACAAAGTTGATTTACAATCTATTTTATATGAATTCAGAAATAGTTACACCCTATTCTTAAATTTATTGTTAAGAGTAAAGACTTAAACATATGGGTTGAGTTAATAAAAAAGACCAATTTTTTCTAAGTAAAAGTTTTCTTAACTTTGAGCTTAAATACTTTCTTAAATTCTATTAAATCTAATAAATTTTTTTATTTTAATTCCAGATAATTCTAAAATTAAATAAAAAATTAACAAAATTGATTAAGTTGTTGTCAAGATATTTTTAATTTAAAAATTAAAAAAAAAATTATATTTTTATAAAACTTAACTAAGATATCCTAATAACTATCTAATTTGTCCTTTTTTCTTGGCTCACCCATATATCTAAATATATAATAAATTCAAAGATTATCAATGGCCTTAACCTATCAAAGTGGCCAAGGCTCATCTAGATTTGGTTATACAATCAAATTTTAGAAAAGTATATTGTGTATTTAATCTATTTGAAAAGCCATGTTTCAATTTTATAAATAGAAGTTTGTATAGTGTTAGGGCAGACTGGGATCTGGGTACATGAAAGAAAATGAATAAATCAACATATACATACAAAAAAACATAACCAAATAATAAGGCCAATAAACAGAGGCATATCAATTTGGCAAGGTAAGACTTTATTAGGCTTACATTTAATCAGTTTTTATTTATTAAAAGGGAAACAAAGGGTACACAGTTTATTCAAATTGCTTTCAGACACTTTCGAACACTTTTGCAAAAGGACAACTTACATCTCTATTTGTAAAACTCACAAAAGAAACAAAAGAAAAAAACCAAAAGAAAAAGAAAAGGTATTATGCTATTTCTTTCACCTTTCAATTAATTACTGATTTCAGTTACTTTCTATCAAAGAAGAATGCAACTAAGTTTATTTCCTTTGATTTCATCATAAAAATTACAACACAGCTTCATGCTATACCTGATTTGGCCTTGCAGATGAATCAATTTTAAAATTATGATTTTAATGATTTTTCATATTTTCAGCATTTTTCTATCATTAAGACTAATTTATTAAACAAAAAGTGCCTTTCTTCTGATTATTCTCTTGATGCCTTATTCTTATTTAATTGTTTCAGGTCTTGATCTGATCCTTTTTTGATTTCTTTTTTTGCTAATTTCTTTATAATTAATAGCAAAGTATTTATTCAGGTTGAGGCTTATATAATGCGAGGATTGGGTATAGAACTGTATAACTTTTCAAAATACTAGGTACAAGACAGTTTTTTTTTAAAAAAAAAGTAATTATCTCAGTACGGTTATGTGAACCATATTCATCACAGAATTTCAGTTCACAAGTGCAACATTTCTGCTAGTGGTTCTTTCAGATATGCACTCACATAAAATCTGACTATCATAGAATTTTGGTCTACTACTAATAATTCTTTCTATTTTAATTTTTTATATCCTGTAAAAATAACTTACACAAGTTCACTTTTTTTTTTATTTTGCTAAAACTAAAAGACTAACTAAAAAAACTTTCAAAGAAAACAATTCCTAAAAAAAATATTTAGCTTGACAAATATTCATTTAAAATAAAAATTAGTTGATTCTATTACAACAAACAAGACTAAAAAAAAGATTGCACTCACATTTTCATGAAGAGTTCTTCTGTCAATCACATATGCATCTGTCGTAACTAACTACTCTAAGTTTTTTTTAATTTGATCTTTTTTTCGCTTGTGATACTTCTTAAGTAAACTCAAATTGAAAAGTATGAAAATAATCCTACCTACTAATGTCTTTAGCTTGTAAGTATCATTGGGCAAATGCTTATAGATGTATATGGTTCAAAGCACACAAATCAGTATCATGTTTAGTTCCTCCATGTGCATGGAGTTTTATTGCATCTAGATCAGTCTAATATGGGCCTTTATACTTTGGGTGAACTTTTTACTCTAGGAGTATCTTTTCAGGCTTCCTTCAAAAGAAGTTTCTCTCTTATTTCAAACCCAAAGCTACAGAATTGGCACATTTATTCATTGGGTGATAGAGAACAACTCTATTAGCATCACTATATTGCTCAATTGAGAATAATTTGCAAATGGAACCAATAGAGCACAGGTCAAAATTATACACATTAGTATAATATTGAGTACCCGATATTTAATATATATAAAATATGTACCTGATATGTGTAAGATATATTTATACATATACCTGATATGTGTAGAGTTCATGCAGGATATCGGACACATATCAGCATATATAGTACACATATAGTATATATATCATATGTATCATATATATATCATATATATAAATTCTTTAATACATCATGTACTAATATATAGTAAATAAATATTATATACATATCAGGTGTAATCAATTCATAATGGATGTACTGTATGTATTACATTATTTAAATTATTTAAATTATTTTATTATATATATAACAATAACAATTTGTGGTATTAAATATATACAAAAAAATTTTTAAGCTTATACAACAAATTACACAATAATTATATTTTATTATAGCGTTAACTGTTAATACTGCTTAATCAAAACTAAACTACCCTAATCTATTCAATTTAGATAATCATAATTAACTCTTACCCTAACAACTAAATTTATTGACAATAGTACAAATACATCTATTAATCAGAACAAAGAAATAATTGCCCAAGATAATTCAAAACGTCCTTAACAACTAAGAAAAAAAAGTATATTAAAAACAGTTCACAAGTCAGAAATACAAGAAAGTATAACCACTCTAACTATTACTTACCTAAAAATACTCCATTCCTAACTGCTAACTAAATAATTCATGCTTACTCTACTTTAGCTCAAAAGACTTCATATACCACTAGACCAATGGCAAAATGATACTAACACAGATTAACAAAATTGTACTGTACCAAAATATATAGCAAACAAGAAACACAAAACAACAAGCAATGTGAAGCAAATAGCAAGCAAGTAGCAAAGCAAATAGCAAAAAAGCAATAAAGCAAACAGGCAACAAAATTCATAACACTGAAATTATAGCTCTATAGTAATAACACCAAAATAATGACACCCAACTACAACACCAAAGCAACAACACCCAACAATGAATAACACAAGTAGTGATACTATAAAACACAACAAGCAACAAAAAGAAGTGATACTATTGACAAAGAACAAGTACTAAACTGGATGACTCCAATGACAAAAGAAGAACTAAAGTGAACGGCTCCAACGACGAGAACCCAAAAATCAAAAAAAAATTAGATAAAAAAACAAAAAGTAAAAAAAAAAAACAAAAAAATTTAACTTACTAATATTAGTTATATACTAATCTTGTATAACTGATAATTGTCATTTAAAATAAACAAAACAATAGTTTAAAAAAATTAAAAAAATACAATAATGATAAATAAAAAAAAAATAAAAACAATAAAAAATTAATGTAAAAAATGAAAAAAAAATAACATAAAAAAAAAGAGATAAAAAAAATATAATAAAAAATATAAATAATAATAAAAAAAACAAATAAAAAGAAATAATAATTACTTGTTAACTCAAAGTTGCTCATGATAATACATATGCTTATCTAAAAAAATATGGAGTATGAACTTTTCTCCTTAAAAATTTACTGGTTTTAACAATTTAAAAAAATAAAACCTCCAAAAATAAATAAAAAAATGCAAATAAAAAAAAAAATTAAAAATAAACAATCCATGTATTTTGACTAGTTCAGGCTCAGCAAAAAATTAAAAAAAATCAAAAAAAATAATAAGTGAAAATAATAAATTAAAATTAAAATATATTAAAAAAAAATCAAAAAAAAATTAAAAAATGTTAAAAAACAATTAAAAGTTAAACCGAAAAAACAAATAAATAATAATAATAATAAAATTTTAAAAAAAATCAATAAAAATTAAAAGCGATAAAAATAGAAAAATAAATAAAAAAGATCA
>QKWP01000361.1:224582-235258 GCA_003550325.1 Gigaspora rosea | reverse complement strand
AAAAATAATAATAATATATTAACCATTGCATATAGTTTCACCAAACCAGAAACAATAATAAAAATTAAAAAAATGCTACAGTAAAAAAAAAAAATGCAATAAAAAAATGTAAAAAAAATAAATAAAAAATAAAAAAAATAAAAAAAAGGAAATGATAATTAAAAAAATTAAAAAAAAATAAAAAATCCAATAAACTGTTGCATAATAGTTGCACAGCAATAATAAAAATTAAAAAAAAAATAATTAAAAAAAATTGTTATACATATTTGCTTTATTTATTTATTTATTTATTTATTGTTTCTTGCGTATATATGCAATATAGTGGGAATAAAAATTCTAGGCTTACTATAAGAATACCTGAAAATTTACTTTTATTTCCACTATAACTATAGATGCAATCCATTATCTATTTTTACTACTGCTTTTAGAAATTCCTATCACTAGTTAATACTATATTTATCAGGTACTCGATATATATCAAATTAAAAAAAATTTTAAGTAGTAAAAATTAATTTTTTATATTGTAAAGGATAAATTTTTTAAATATGGGGCCCCATAGTAAAAGGTGGTGTTACTCAAAAAAATTTTTTTTTGTAAAAACTTTATTTTTGCAAAAATTAAACTATTTAGAACACAATATTAAAAAACTACAGAAAAAAATTTTTTAGTCTATCACCACCTTTTGCTGTGAGGCCCCCATATATAGAATATCTGTATTGTAAACAATGATTTAGAATTATAATATATGCAGTTTAAAAATTATTTTTATTATATATACACATCAGGACCCCGAAGAACTCTGATACAACTTAGATGATTCTAAAAAAGAAAATTTTGCATAAAAATTCACAAATATTGCATTTTTATATAGTAAATTTTCAAATTTTGCTCTATTTTATACATTTATTTGGCTAAAATACTGCTAAAATTATACAAACTCAGATCTGAGTTGTATCAGAGTTCTTCGGGGTCCTGTACTGATATATCTAAACTATACGATATATGTATAATAGATCACTAATATATAGTATTTTATATATTTTTCAATTATAGTAATATGGTACCTGATAGGTACCTAATATATTGGATTTTGACCTGTGGAGGCCAACTAGCATAAAATATAGTATTTGTTAATAACTAATATCTAATTCCATTGGCTCCATTGGCTCTATTGGTTCTATTGGTTCTATTGGTTTGCAATTTTTCAATAGAGTATATTTATTGCCAACACTGTAGAGCTAGTATGGTACTTTCAATTATAGTAGATTTTATTTTTTTTGTTTCTGCTAAATATTCTAAATTACTTGGTATCTACTTAATAGAACTTCATTTATTAATTCATAAGTTCTTTGAATTATCATTCCTTTTAACATCTTACTACTTTGATTTGAATAAATGGGCTGCTTGACTTCTTGGCCATATAAAAGAAACATTTTAGTAGTAGAATTTTGGGCAGTATAATAGGCTAAAAGGATTGAAAAAAGAAACAAATCCCAATCTACCACGTTTCAGACCAACTTTGCTAATACTTCACATATTGTCCAGTTGAAATGTTTAACCAAACTGTTGGTATGAGGTAATACAGTGTGAAAAAATGTTTTTTTATGTTTAATTTTTCTAGCAGCAACTTATTAATATCATTTTGGAAGTGAGTACTGTAGTTAGATAAAATTTAGTCAGAGCAGCAGATAATATCAGCATACAAGAAATCAGCTACTATTTGGGCATCCACTTTTTTTGCTACACATGCCTTGGGCCAGTATGTCATATAATCTGTTGCAACTAGAATATGCCAGTTCAATCAGAGTATTTGGGCAAAAGGCCAACAAAGTCTAGCCCAATTCAGAAAAAAAGAGCAGAAACCAGAATAGAATAATGTGCCATATGAATGAGGTCGAGTCCGCTTTTGGCAATCCTTACATGTTTGTGCATATTTTCTTATATTCTAATATATTTTGTAGCCAAAACTATGTATTATGAATTTTTTTAAATATTATATCTTTGTTAAAGTGCCCTCCAAGCATTTATATATAAACTAAAAACAAAAACTGAATTGACTTTGTGGGGTTGTATAATCTGTAATAAATTTTCATCTTTCCTTTGGTCTTTCTTGTATACAAGACCTTCTTTAACTTTATAGAACTTATACTCTTTGATTAACTTCTTCTTTTGCATTTTATCAAAACCTATTAGTAGATTATAAAGAGGATAGGCAATTAAGACAAAATTTGGGATGAGCTTTCTATAGTAGGAAGCTAATTCTATAAATTCATGGAGTTGCACAGAGGCAGAGAAATTCTGAACCTTGTCAATTTTTCTTTTATTGGGTAAACACTATTATAACCAATCACATGACTCAAAAACTGTAACTGTAATCTTAATACTAAATATTTATCAATATTTAATTGAGACTTACATCTCTTAATTTTTCAAAAATAATGAATAAGTAGTGCAGGTACTCAAAAAAGGAGGCAGAGTATACTATAATATTGTCGAGGTAGACTACAACAAAATTTTTAATGATATTGGCCAATATACATTTATCAGATGCTGAAATATTGCAAGCACATTACAGAGACCAAATATTATTACCAAAAATTCATATGTACTAAATTTGTCACAAAAGTAGCCTTTTCTTGATTACTCTCTTTTATTCAGACTTGCTAGTAGCCCAACATAAGATTAAAGAAGGAAAACCAAGAAGCTCAGCTGAATATCTCGAGTAGATCATCAATTTTAGGAGCAAAAAAGTGTTTCTTTTCATAACTAAATTCAATTTCTGGTAGTCTACACATATCTTCAATTTACTACCCTGTTTTGGCACAACTACAATAAAAGCAGCCCAAGGGCTTTTCATTCTTTTATCGACCCTTTTTCTTTAAGTTGCTCAATTTCTTTTTGAATAAATTCTCATACAAATATAGTGGTATAGTACAAAGCTTGCTTTATATAGGGCAGCATTTCCTGTATTAATTTTATGAGTTATCATAGTTGTTTGTCCAAAATTATTCATGCTTCTTGCAAAAATGTCTTTTTTCTTAATTAATATATACAAGGCAGTTTTCTTTTTCAGGGTCTAGGGGGCTTTAGCAAGGTTTTTCTTTAGCTTTTGATCCAGTGATTTCTTGTTAAACTCGATTTCACAGGTTGAAAGTTCTTCTAGGTTAGTGAAGTATACAGCAGGGCTTTAATAGTTCTTCTATGTGTTCTTATACAAGATATATTCAAGGCTTCTTCAGCAAAATATCCTTCTTCTTTATCCAAAATTTTATTTTTAGAATTTATTAAATATTCTTTGCTTTTAGAGTGATCTTTGACAGGTTCAGCAGTGGTTTAGCTAGGGTTCCTCTAACTATAGAAATTGGAATTTTATTGTCTTTTCTTTATAAGTAATATATAGACTCTTTTCTACAAAATGTAGCTGGGCATGTGCTTTAATAAACCAATCTATTTCAAGAAATAGTAGATCATCATAGATTCAAGTACTTGGACCATACTAGGAAAGGGCCCCTGAATAGACTATAAAAAACATTTGTTGTGATAATTGACATGATATCTACTATGTTTACTAGTATTAAAATAGCAAAATTGTATGGTTACACTTATGTTTTTTAGGAAATTGTATTATTAAGTGTACAACCAAAGGTGATATAAAAAAATAATGTGATATAAATGTATTCAGGGGTCCTACTAGGAATTATTATATCATGAATAGTCAACTTTAAATTATTTATTTTACTAAGGGCTCTTTCTTTTGTACTTTTGCAGTCAGAGTTGGAAATCTGTTTTGAAATTTATATTCTCATAAAAACATATTTATTTAATTTAATGTTCTCAAAAATTTTTTTATTAGAAAAAAAAATCGTTTCTTTTTTTTTTCTCTCTCTCTTTCTTTTTCTTTCTTTCTCTTCTTTTCTCTCTCTTTCTCTCTTTCTATTTTTCTTTCTCTCTTACTCTTTCTCACTATTTCTTACACTCTTTCACTCTTTTTTACCCTTATTTCTCTCTCTCATTCTTTTTCTTACACTTATACTTTTATACTTTTAGTTATTTTTTAATTTTTATTTTTAAATAATATATTTAAAAATTATTAATTAATAATAAAATAATAATAAATATAATTTATTTAAATAAACTATATAAACAAAGCCAAGTTATTTATAATAATAAGATTATAGCTTTTATATTATTTTTTTTAAAATTAATATTTGAGGTTTTTTATATAATGTTGGAGATGTTGTTGGCTTGGCCCAGCTTGTATATTTAGTTTTTAAATAAGCTATTAACATTTCTTAAATATTTAAATAAATAAATATGCTATATTAATAAAAATAAGTTTTATCACTTTATATATTTATATAGAGAACATATTTTTCAAACTTAATGTCTCAAAAAAAATTTAATAGAAAACATCTTAAATTTTGTAAATGTTCTCATATTAAAAGTGATGTTCTCATGAAAACATGAGAACATAAGATTTCCAACACTGCTTGCAGTTACAACCACAATAGAAAAAGGTCTATCAATTTTAAATCTAACTTTAATATTAATTTTTTTGCTATCAAGCTTATAGTAGCACTTGAGTCAAGCACAGTAGCCATAGGGTTACCTTTAACTTGCATATAGTAACGAGCTGCAGTGGTATAGTTATTACTTGAATTTTTAACAAAGTGGTTTTCATGTCTTTTAAGGGATAGAGCAGGTTTAACGATCACAGGTCTTTATAGAGCCTTGGCACTGCTTGGGCTAGATTATGATACTAGTTTGGGTATTGTAAAAGTTATCTTATAGTAGCACTTGCTTTTATATTTAATATATCTTGGGCTATATTATAAAGATCTAACTAGTTGATAACTAAAGGACCTCTTTTTATTCTAGGGTGAGCTAAGGTTACTTTGAGAGCTGGTTGTAGAGAATCATTAATTGTAACAGATAGTGATACAGGTCGACCCCGGTCTGACGGCTGGGTCGACGAGCGGGTCAACCCTCAGTTCACACCTTTGTGAGCTGGGTCAGTTTGTAAGAGAAGTATTAGAATCAATTCTCTTCTAAAGCATATTACAGGCTAGGAATTAAATAAAATCGGTTAGTCATTTATAATAATGTAAGATAATTGGCTTATTTAGATAATAAACTGGCAAATAGCAAATATAATCTAAATATCAGAATGTTTAGAGGAATAGACAATCAATCAACATAAAATACTAACATGCTGAAATTTTCTCAAGGACAAAAAGAATAAAATTTAAATAATTTAATATCACTAGAATTCGACAAAAAGACTACCTGATGGTCCTTTACACGTTTAATATAGATAAATATTGACTGATTCTGATCGGAAAAATTTAAACTAGCAAAAGTTCAGCCCAGTCGACCAGCCCGAGCTTTTTTAGGATCGGCCTTGGCCCATGATTTTTTTATCGACCCATATCATTAGTAACGGATCATAATGAAATCCAGATTAAAATGAAATAATAGTATAAAATCTCGAAAACTAAATTATTTTGAGGTGAATTTTTTAGTGTTAGGGGTATAGGGTTAGGGTTAGTTTTAAAAAAATTATAATAAACAAGTATTAATGGGTTTTAGAAGGCTAGCAGGTTAAGTATTGAATGTAGATTTCATTTTAAATTATAATCTGTGACATTAATTAGTGTTACTACAAGAGCATTAACAGCAGGCCAATTGGTCACAGGCTGATTGGTTATGGGCTGCCTTGTTTTTAATCTTTTTTCTACTTGTCTTTTCAATTTCTTTCAGTTACAGAGAAGCCTTGGGTCGAATATAGCTGGTGCTAAAAAATAGTAAGCATATATGTATTTTTTCCTTTGGATAATAAATGGTATTATTCAAGTCATATATGTTCATAGTTCTTTGCTGCAGTAAAGTTCTGGCAGATTGGGTATCTGGTTCATTTCTTGGTTCTTGGTTTGGATTAGGTAGTGAGTTTTGATTTGGAGTTTGATCTACAGAGATCATATTTTGCTAGTAGCCCTTTTGAACATATATTTATATAAAATATAACCAGTCTCTATAGGTATAACAGGTCAATATAGCTATGATTATTATTGGAGTACAGGCTATTACAACTACTGTTATTGTTATTATTATTATTTTGGGGTTGATTCTCAGTATTTCCATACAGGTAGCAAGAGCAGTAAAAATTTTCTTATAGTTTGTTGATATAACTTGTATCTGTTGGTTTAATTGAATTAGATCTGATTTAAGTCTATTTTGTTGAATTCTTTTCTTATTCTTTTCTCAATAATATCTACTAGTTTTTATATTTTTTGTACTAATTATGGCTTCTTTGATATTTTGTAGTTCAACAATACTCTTCCAAAAGACAATTTTTGGTTTCAATCCTCCCAAAAACATTGTACAATATACAGTTAGAGCAGGCAGTTATCAGGGTCTACTCTACACAACAATTTATTAAACCTATAAGCATATATATTTATTCATTTATTATTATGCTGGACTAGTGTATTTAGATCATCTTGCTATTTATATCAACACTCCAAAGTAGCAAGTCGGTAGTAAAATGAGAAACAAAACCATATTCGTGGATTTGCAGATCACCCCAAAATTTTTTCGCACCTGAATTTGACCATTACACAATGCAGGATGCATCAAATAGTTGGCATCCAATCATTTGCGCTGTAATCAATAATCATTAATCATTTGACATCAGATAATCTCATTATCTAAGTAATAACCAGATAAATTAACCAGATTTAAATATAGGACCACCTAACCATTAATTAACAAGATAAGTATCATATTTATTTTTTTTTGTATATAGTACATCTGCTTTTTTTGTAGTGTTTTACTAATCTCTAGTCCTTTTTATAGGGTTGCTTCTCTTGAGTCTTGGGTTTTCGTTTCTTGGTACCTTCTTTTTGCTATTACCATCGTTGGTGTCGTTATTTGTCGGTGCTGTTGTTTTGGCGTTAGTATTCTAGTGTTGCCGTTTTAATAAATTGTGTCTTTAGCATCGCTGTTTCATGGGTAGTTGTTTTTTATATTGCTGTTTTATAGGTGGTTGCCCTTGGTGTCATTTCACAGGTGGCCATCTTTGGCGTTGCCATTTCATGTGGTCGTTTGGTGTCACTTTTTGTTGGTAGTTATGTATTATATATGGTTTGTATGTTTCTTTGGTGATTGATTGTAGGTTTAATTTCTTGAATAATGTGGTTGACGGTGAATTTCTTTAATATAGACAGCATTGAAGCGTTGAATAGTATGAACCAATTCTTTGGTGCATTTTTATTTCTTGACAAATATAGTAGCTTTTTTTGTAATGCAGCGACTTTTGGGCTAGGGTTAGTGGATAGATTGAAGCTGGAGTAAAATTAGCAATCAGAATAATGGTTAAAATAGGATTAGTAGTAGAGTACAATGTGGTTTGGTTTGCATTTGTAGCTATGTTTCAAATGCGATGCAACAAATAAATAAATAAATATACTGTATCTTTATTTTAATTTTTTTTTTATATTTGCAAAACGTTAAGGTTGATGAAAAGGATGAGCTATATAATCATAAGACAGTAAGGCAGTAATGTAGTAAAAGAATCACAGGTGCAGTAATATGTAATAAATTAAATTTTTTCAAATAAAATAAAGTTTTTAATAAATTATTTTATTATTTATATAATGATAATAATAATGATATATATTGGTTTATAAAATTTTTAATAAATAAAAATAGTTACAAATTTATTTACAAATCTGAATTAAAATATATAGCAAGCCCAAATTAAATATGTATTTTTGAAACCCAAACTAAATTGTATTGCGAAACTCAAGTAAATACATATTGCAAAATCTAAGCTATATATACCGTAAAACTCATACTAAAACATATATCACGAAACTCCAAAATACTAATACTAAATGCATGTCAAAATACATCACGAAGCCCAAACCAAATATATGTCACAAGATCTTGGTGCATATTTTTTATTTATATCCAATCAACATATGACTTTTTGCAGTTCATTGTATATTTTGGGGACTAATTTAAAGGCCTAATTTTCCAAATTGGCGGATATGCTAGCTTCTAGCTTGTAATCTCATTCCAATGATCTAAGTTCCTTTTTACTCTATTATACTAGTTTTAGCCACGCTTTGTAAGGGTTGTGACAAATATTACGTAATATTTTTTATTATACTCTCTACACCCTCCTGACATAAGATAAATTTGATTGGCTATTATAAATTTATATATCTAACATAAGACAATTAGTGACCCCTCTCCCCTAAGGATATTACATAATATTTGTCACTACTCTAAATAACTGAAGACTATTTTTATTTTTTTTTCTAAGGTTCAATTATTAGTATCTATAGTATGCTTAAATGCCTCAATTCACTCAAGGGTTTTTCTTCTTTAGTACTATAAAATAAGTCTACTCAGACTAAATTATTCTTTCTTAAGGCAGAATGAGTGATGGCAGCAGCACCCAAAGTTGCTACTAGTGATTTCTCACAATACAATGTGCAAGGGTTCTGGGTTTTGGTTATTATATACATTAGAGCTAAGTACCAGATCATCTACAGGAGTATGATTTTAATTTTCATCTGGTTGGTTTTCAGAGGCTGTATTGACAACTGGTTCTTTATTCAGGTGGTCATTAATTTTTACTCTTAGTTGGTTCATAATTAATCTAAACAGGCTGTCCCAAGAGAATTTGTTTGGTATAAAAAAAGACTAGAATATAAATTTTTCTTTTTAAACTAAACTCTAATAAAAATTTAGTATATTTAGAGTTACTAATAATAATAATAATAAAAAAAAAGAGATGAAAAATTATTAAGCCTATATAATACATAATTTGCTATAGATTATGAATATATATAGTACAAAATATAAAAAAAAACTTAAAAACCCCCCTATTTTATACTACTTTTTTTCAATTTTTGCATTTTTCTAATTTTTGCATTTTTTAGATTTTTGTATTTATTACCTGCTGGGTCACTAGGGTTGGCAAATATTTTAAAACAAAGTGTTTTAAAACATGTTTTAAATGTTTTAAAACATTTGGATTTTTAAATAAAAAACAATAAAAAACAATCTTTATTTATAAACTAACCATAATATAGAATTTAATTACATGATCTATATATAACATAATTAAAATAACTACAATTAGATCTCTTTAAAATGTGCTTTTTATAAGTGTATAGTTTCTTCAAATATATACTAAATTCTGGTCCAAGTATATTTATGATCTTATAATTTTACTTTTTTTATTATTTACTAATTTTGTTGCTTAAATACAGTTCTAAATGCATTCACTTAAAAAGGTTTAACTATATCTAATATTTAATAAAAAATATAAAAAATGTTTTAAAACATGTTTTAAAACATGTTTTAAAATACAAAAAAATAAAAAACATGTTTTTTGTCATTCCTGCTATTATTTAACTTGGATCATAGCTCGAGTCAAATATCTAACCTGTCAGATTACAATTATCTGATCTGAGTCAAATATATAACCAGCCAGGTCACTATTATCTAACCTTGGTCATACTTCAGGTTAAATATCTAATCCATCAGATCACTATAATCTGGTCTGGATTAAAATACTAGTTTAATTAATTATTTAATAAATTTTATTTATAATATAAAATAAATTTATTTAAATATAAGATCATATATATTAATTAACTTGAGTTCAGTTTGGAATAGAAAATTTATTATATTAATTCGATATATCTAAAAAAATATATATAAAAATATTTGTTCTAAAAGTTTTAGTTCGGATTATTAAGTATTTGGTATATAGAGGGCTGGATTAGAGAGAGGCGACGTATAAATGTTTTTAGGTTTTATAAAAGTTTGGTTTTTTTATAAGGGTAAAAGTACGTTTTCTTTAGAATCAATTACACAAGTAAAAAAAAAGTCAATTTCACAGTTACAACCAAATTGCTAAGGGCAGATTAGGGTCCAGGTATATAAAAAAAAATGAATAAATCAACACACGCATACAAAAAAATACAACCAAATAATAAGGCCAATAAACAGGAACATATCGATTTTAGTAAGGTAAGGCTTTATTGGATTTATGTTTAATTGGCTTTTATTTTGAAAGGAAAAAAAGAGTATACAGTTTATTTGAATTACTTTTAGACACTTTCACAAGGACCCCAAATAATCTATAAAGTTATATTTAAAAAATTGCTAATGAAGGCCTTTTTTTAAAAAAGGTTATATTTGAAAAGTAGGTATTAGATAAAAAAGTTATATTTAAAACTGCTAATAGGTAAAAAAGATATATTTAAAAGGTAATTTATATAAAACTTATATTTGAAATATGCTAATAAAAAATATAAAGTAAAAATTGAAAAATGCAAAAATTAAAAAAAATAGTATAAAATGGATTTTTTTATTTTTTTATTTTTTTTAGGAAATTACTAATTTGCACCACAGGTGATTATCACCTGTAGTTAATTTGCCAATTAAAATTCAGGATCAGGTGTAACATGTAAATTAATTTTGTATAACAAAAACAAAAATTTTTTAAAAAATTGCTAAAATTGCTTCTAACCTAAAATTTTGTCTATGAAACTACTTTTTTTTATGCAAAAAAAAAATTTCTTGCTAAATTTTA
Organism: Gigaspora rosea; assembly: GCA_003550325.1. Classification (NCBI taxonomy): domain Eukaryota; kingdom Fungi; phylum Glomeromycota; class Glomeromycetes; order Diversisporales; family Gigasporaceae; genus Gigaspora; species Gigaspora rosea. Next base: position 224,643 of record QKWP01000361.1, on the reverse strand, counting down.
CTATATACAAAGCCTTACTCTAATCTCTAACCTTTACCCTTACCTAATATTAAAGAGATTT
>QKWP01000361.1:177081-220760 GCA_003550325.1 Gigaspora rosea | reverse complement strand
AAAAAAACAATTAAAAACTATGATAAAAAACAATTAAAACTTCTAGCCCGTGGCAACGCCCGGGCCCCTAACACTAGTCTACTACATCTAAGGCGCAGTTCTGTGTCACTATTTGAGATTATGTCATGCTTTTTTTTAATAATTTTACAGGCTGATCCGGAATAAACAAAATTTGTGCACGCATTTATTTAGTGTTTATTTATTTTCGTCAATTCCGGATCAGCCCGACATAGATTCCGAATGCATGCGAATTTGTGCACGCGTTTATCATCAGGTTCATGACCTAAGATCGGGTTCCCTTGATCAAAGATCGGGTCCCTTGAACAAAGATCAAGTTCAAATGAACCTAAATCGGGTTCATTTGAACCAAGATCGGGTTCATTTGAACCATGATCGGGTTCTTTTTGAACCATGATCGGGTTCATTTGAACCATGATCGGGTTTATTTGAACCTAGATCGGGTTCATTTTGAACCTAGATAAAAAAAATTAACACCACTAGCCCGCGGCAATGCGCGGGCACCTAACACTAGTCAATACACTAAAACGCGAGTCTGCGTCACTATTTGAGATTATGTCATGCTTTTTTTTAATAATTTTACGGGCTGATCTGAAATAAACAAAATTTGTGCACGCATTTATTTATTTTCGTCAATTTCGGATCAGCCCAACATAGATTACGAACGCGTGCAAATTTGTGCACGCGTTTATTTTCATCAATAATTTTACGGGCTGATCAGAAATAAACAAAATTTGTGCACGTGTTTATCCGAACTTAAGTGTCGTTCCCTGTGTAACGTTTCATTGCGAATTTGTGCATGCATTCCCCGAACTTAAGTGTCGTTCCCTGTATAACATTTTGTTATATTCCGTTTTTTTAAAAAAAATTTATAAAAATAAATAAGACGATTGCTATTTGTACACTAGTGTATGAAACACGGGTGTAGTCATAACTTAAAATTTTGCTTATAAAACCTCTTTAGGGGTTCTAACAAAAAATAATCTACGCTAAATTTTAGTATAAAATACTCTCTAACCCTAACTCTAATATTAAGTAGTTTTTGTTTTCATAAGTTTTTATATATTGCACGGATTTGCAAATCAATTAATTAATACCATGTTTATACACTATGTAGATTTAGGAATTTTCAATAAATAAATATCTATAAATAGAAAACAAATAAAACTAAATAATAAATTATGTGTAACATACCACAATCGGCATAATATAACGAATCGGAGTAATTTCCGAAATTAGTGCATCGAGTTTGTGTAATAGCCCGAATTTTGCCTTATTTACGGATTTTTTATCTTTTTGTTAAAGAATTTTTTAATTTTTTTCTGTTTTTTTTTTTTTTAAAAAAAAACCAATTTTTATTAAAAATAATTTTTTTTAACTAACAGATTATAATTTTAACAGATTTTAATCAATATATTAGACAAAAAACAGTAAGTTTAATAAAATTTTAAATAAAATGTCATATAAAAATAAGATATTAACTTATAAATATAAAAATTTAAAAACAGGTAAAACAGGTAAAAAAATTATAATTAAAAAGAAAAATTTTAATAAATTTATAATATTTATTTCACAAATATTTTTGTTTTATTTACAAATTACAATTACATATTATAGATATTAAATTTATTATTTTTTTTAATTTTTTTTTTATTGAGATAGAAAATGGCGAAAAAAAAAGAAATACTACTGTTGACCTATAAAACATCACAAAAATGGACATAACTTTTGAACCAGTAATTCGAATTCGATGAAAACACCACTATTCGACTCAGCTCGCCGAAACAGTTCGAATGAGCTGTGGAGATTGCTGCGGGCAAAAATCATAGATCTGATATATCTGAAAGATGTCATATTTATAGCATATATTCTAGATATTTTATTTATCACATATATATTATTTATTACATATATTATATTTATACTAGTTATACTATATATTTTATTAATTGTAGTTGTAATATATATTATTCATGTAAAAGATATTGACCGTTACATTTGTAAAATTTCAAAAAGTATAAAAGCACCTGATGTGGACCCCAAGTTCAACATCGAGTCTTCATACTCTTTCAATAATAAAAACAACTATTAACTACACAAATCAAACAGTTATTAGTATCCTCATATACTTTTAATTGTAGCCTCTTTCGTAATTGCAAATTGCCTTAAATCTTCTTTGTTAAGTTTTCTTAAAAACGCCATACTGCCTTAGATATACCACAGTAACAAAGTTTGAAGTTACACAAAGTGTTTACTGTCTAAGATCACTCTAGTTACCTCATATCTTTGAAGAAGTGGATATAGGATAACACTACCAACACCTCAGCATATATTAAATAAATATCCAGAACCTCCAAATGAATCTAAAAATGATAGAAAAAAAAGACAACAATATAAGTCAAGCTAAGAGCAGATTTTATAAAACCCAAATATCTGCTTAAGATTCTGCTCAAGATCCTGCTCAAGAACCTGCTTCAAGAACAAGGTCTCAAATTACAGCAAATTTACCTATATCTTCTAGAACAAGAACAAAAGAAGCTAATAGATTGAGATAGCAAAAGTATAGAAAATCTATGCCTGCTAAAAAGAAAGCAGAAGTAAACAAAAAACAACGAGAAAAAATAAGAGAAACATATACTAGGAAGAAACAAGAACAATATGAACAATTTTATAGAATAGGACATTGTAGTTTAGATAAATATGAAGAAGAAGTGGATGAGGAGGGGGAAGAAAAGTGTGAGAGAATGGAGAAAGAGAAGGAGGAGGAGGATGTGATAAAAGGAAGGCATATGTTGGGAAGGATAGACATTGTTTGTGGATATTGTGAGGCTTTAAAATGGAGGCAAGAAAAACTAGCACTATGCTGCATGGGTGGACAAATTGAATTAGCACCACTTCCACCACCACCACCAAAAATAAAACAATTGCTTACAGAAAAAGATTCTGAAAAATCTAATGTACTATATATTAACCAAATAAGAGCATATAATCAAATATTTGCTTTTATATCAATTGGTACAAGATTAGATAAGGATCTTGCAAATGCCACAGAAGGGGTTTATACATATAGAATTAATGGAACATTATATCATACCATTAGTTCTTTTATGCCAAAAGAAGGAGAACTACCAAAATTCTCCCAAATATATTTTTATGATTCCGATAATTTTGAAAATCAACTCAACAGAAGACATGAAATAATGCACAAAGAATTAAATTTCAATCTGTTGAAAGAAATTCAAGAGGAATTAAATTCTTTAAATCCCTTTATAGAATTTTATAAAAATTCAAGGGATTTTGAAATAAAAAACAAAGATAAGCAAGTATTGTGTATAACAATACATAATACTCATAGCAGGGATATGAGACAATATAATGCAAAACAGCTTCAGAAATAGCTGCAATGTATTGTGATGAACCAACAGTACAACAAAGAGATATTCTTATTAAAAGACAAGATGATAAATTTCAAAGAATATCTGAATTGAATGGTGCATATGATCCTTTACAATATCCTTTGCTATTTCCAAATGGAGAATATGGTTGGCATAAAGGCATATTAAGAAAAAATATTAAAGAAGATGAAATTGTTGGACTAGAAAATATTATAGATGATGAAGAAGATGAATATGATAATGGTCATCATAGTAATAAAGATGATGATGGTAGTGATGATGATAATGATGATGATAATAGACAAACTGCTGGACAAGTTGCTGACCAACCTCTTGCAGATTTGGTAAGCTTAGCAAGTACAAGTGAAACATCAAGTACAGCTAAGGAACCATTAAGTACACCTATTGAACTATCTGAAGAGGTTTGGAAAGAAAAAGTTGATGAATTAATGCAACAAGCTATTTATCAAGATATTCAGCAAAATATTCAGCAAAAAGTTCAACAAGTAGAAGAAGTTCATCAAGTAGAAGAAATTCATCAAGTAGAAGAAGTTGAACAAATGGAAGAAGTCCAACAAGAAGATGTTCCAATGATTCTTGATGAATATGAAGAGTATGAACCCCAAGTATATGAACCTGAAGCAGGACCATCTGTTGACTTAAGTACTATCTTACAAAGATATTCTGAAAGTCATACAGGTTTATCTCAAACATTTGAAGATTCAACTCTTAGATCCGGTGCAAGTTTCATGAGTTTTAGTGAAACAAGCGAAAAAAGTATTGAAGGATCTAAAAGAAAAAGAAAAGTTGATCCAAAAGGAAAAGGAAAAGAAGTTGAATCTGAAAATAATTCTGATCAGGATAATGATGATAATACTGAAGAACCTCAAATAAAGAAGAGAAAAGTTGATAAAGGAAAACAAAAGGAAATCGTTGAATCTAATATTGATATTGATATTGATATTGTTGACAACAATAATGATGATAATGACAATGATAACAATGGTGATGATGATGGTGATAATGACAAAACATCATCAAAGATTCAACAAAAAGAAAAAAAGAGGTTAACAATCTCTATTAGAGAGTTTGCAGCTTATAGGTTTATGATTAGAAATTCAAATAAAGATGATAGTATTATACATCTTTCAGGCAGATTATTTCAACAATATATAGTAGATCAATTTGTAAAATATGAATCAAGTAATATAAGTTGGCAGAGAAGATATCAAAGAATATTAAGATTAGAACCATATAATGGTTTAGAAGATATGATATCAAATGAAGATGCTGAAAAAGTCAACTATAATGAAATTGGCAAAAAAATAATTTTGTCATCAAGTTTTACAGGATCTACAAGATATTACCAACAATTGTACCAAGATTCAATGGCAATTGTTAGAGAATTTGGAAAACCTGATCTGTTTATAACAGTTACATGTAATCCAAAATGGCCTGAAATTACTGAAGAACTTTTAAAAAATCAAAACCCTGCTGATAGACCAGATTTGATAGCAAGAGTTTTCAGATTAAAATTAAATGCAATACTTAAAGATTTAATTACAAAATCTGTTTTAGGAAAAGTTATTGCATATGTATATGTAATTGAATTTCAAAAAAGAGGATTGCCACATGCACATATATTACTTATATTGGCACCTAAAGATAAACCACAAACTCCTGAAGATTTTGATCAAATTGTATCTGCTGAAATACCTGATCAAAATACTCAACCAAAATTATTTGAAATAGTTAGCAGAAACATGGTTCATGGACCCTGTGGAAAAGATATTAACCCATCATCTCCATGTATGGTTGATGGAAAATGTAGTAAACATTATCCAAGAGAATTTACTACTGAAACTTCTACAAATAAATCTGGATACCCTATATACAGAAGAAGACAAAATTCAAGAACAATTAAAAAACATGGGGTATCTATTGATATTGACAATAGATGGATTGTTCCTTATAATCTATATTTAAGTCAAAAATATAACTGTCACCTTAATGTAGAGATATGTTCAAGTATTAAATCTATTAAATATCTTTACAAATATGTATATAAGGGACAGGATAGGGTTTTAATATCTTTAAAAAATCCAAAAGATAAAATTGAAAAGTACATTAATGCAAGATATATTTCTGCATCTGAAGGAATTTGGAGACTATTTGATTTTGGTTTACAGGATAGATCACATACTGTTGTAAGACTTTTAGTACATTTAAAAGGTCAACAACAGGTTCCTTTTGATCTATCTGAACAATCACAATCTGTTAAACAAGCTGCTGAAGCAGGAAAACATACAAAGTTAACAAGATATTTTGAACTTTGTAAAAATAATTCTGATCATGAATTAATTAAAACTTTGAAATATATCGATGTTCCAAAGCACTTTGTTTGGAAAAACAAAAAGTGGCAAAAAAGAAAAAGAGGTGGTGAAAATGTAATTTCTTGAATGTATTTTACTAATCCAAAAGATACTGAGAGATTTTACTTGAGAGTATTATTAAATGTTAGATGTGGTGTAAAATCATTTAAGAATTTAAGAACTATAGATGGTGTAACTTATAGTTCTTATAAATCTGCAGCATTTCAACTTGGTTTAATTGATGATGATGGTAAATGTGATGCTTGCCTTGCTGAGGGAAAAGGGTACAAAATGCCATCACAACTAAGATATTTATTTGCCTTTTTATTAGTTTACTATCAACCTGTAAATATAAAAGAACTTTGGGAAAAGTATCTTGATGATCTAATTGAAGATTTTATCTTTGAAAAGAATACAAGAGATTTAGCTATAGCAAAAGCATTGGTGTTTATTGAAAAATATTTAATTCAAAATGGAATAGCTTTTTCAGATTTTCCAGAACTTCCAACTATTAATTATGAATTATTAGAACAAGATCAACAACAAAATATATTAATTGCTGAAGAACAAAATTATGATCAAGCTGAACTTGATAGAACTTTAGAATATGAAAGTACTTTAAATCTTGATCAGAAAAAAATATTTGAAGCAATTAAAAATGCAATTAATAATGATCTTGAACAAACTTTAATTTTTGTTGATAGACCTGGTGGAACTGGAAAAACCTTTTTATATAATTTGATCTTGGCCTATATAAGATCAATAGAAAATGGAATTGCAATTGCTGTAGCCTCATCAGGAATTGCTGCTTTATTATTGAGTGGTGGAAGAACTGCTTATTCAAGATTTAGAATTCTATTAAAAGTAGATCAAAATTCTACTTTAAATATTGAAAAGAAATCTGAATTAGCTCAATTAATTCAAAATGCTAAAGCTATTCTATGGGATGAAGCACCAATGATGAGCAGATTTGCATTTGAAGCGGTTGACAGAACTTTTAAAGATTTAATGACTAGTGATTTACCTTTTGGAGGAAAAAATATAATTCTTGGTGGTGACTTTAGACAAATTTTACCTGTAGTAGTTTGAGGTACACGTTCCCAAATTATTGATGCATGTTTAAAATCTTCAGATCTTTGGAAAGATTTTACAACCATGCGATTAACTATTAACATGCGAGTTCAACAACAAAATGATGTTGAACAAAAAAACTTTGTTGACTTTTTATTAGACATTGGTGAAGGAAAAGTATAAACACATTCTGATATTGGTGAAGATTATATAAGATTGCCTGATGATATAGTCTTGGATAGTGAAGATATAGAAGATTTAATATCAGAGACCTTTGCTGATATTAATACAAATTATAAAAATCCAGACTATATTAAAGATAGAGCAATTTTTACAACAATAAATGCAGATGTTGAAGATATCAATCAACTAATACTTCAAAAAATTCCTGATACTGAGGAATTTGAATATTTATCTGCTGATTCTGTTGAAGATAAAGATCAAGGAGACCAAAGTCTTTATCCTGTTAAATTTTTAAATACTTTAACACCAAGTGGAATGCCACCTTATCGTTTGGTTCTAAAAAAGATGTACCTGTTATTCTTTTATGTAATCTTGATCCAACTGAAGGATTATGTAATGGTACAAGACTAATAATTAAAAATTGTTATAAATTTATCTTGGACGCTGAGATCTTAACAGGAGTCAACAAAGGAAAAGAATTTTTATACCTTGATTAAGATTGTCACCATTTGATTCTGACCTTCCCTTCCAATTGGTAAGGCGCCAATTTCCAATTAGATTATCTTTTGCAATGACAATTAACAAAGCTCAAGGTCAAACAATTCCTATTATAGGATTATATTTGCCCAAACCTGTTTTTGCTCATGGGCAATGATATGTAGCTTTGTCAAGAGTCCAATTAAAAGATAAAATTAAAGTCTTGGTTAAGGATGGAAATGTAGAAGGAAAAGAGTGTGTATATATAAGAAATGTTGTATATAAGGAAATTTTTGATTAAAAAAGTTGTATATATTTTATAGATTATGCATTTGTATATATTTTGCATTAATTTTTTTGTATATATTTTAGAATTTGTATATATTTTAAAATTTGTATATTTTGTATATTTGTAAATAGTTTAAAAGTATTTTTATTTAATTAATTTAATTTGTATATAGTTTAAAAGTATTTTTATTTAAATAATTTAATTTTTATATAGTTTTTAAAAGTATTTTATTATTAATTTAATTTGTATATAGTTTCTTAAAGTATTATTATTTTTAATTTAATTTGTATATAGTTTTAAAAGTATTATTATATTATTTAATTAATTTGTAAATAGTTGTAAATAGTTTTAAAAGTATTATTATTTAATTTAATTTATCTTTATAATTAATAAAAATAATATAAACCTTTAATCTAATAATTATAAGACCTAAAATAATCATAAGGCCTATAGGTTAGGGTTAGGGTCAGTTTCATTATATTGAGCTTTGGGAGGAGGTTTTCATATATATAACTTTAAACTAACAATCATGAGGCCTAATAATAATCTTAAGACCTAATCAGCTCAAACTCTTCCTGCTGATCCTCAGTTCCCAATCTGGACTAAAGCAAATCTGAATTTTTTGCACTAACGGTACTAAGAAACATCAAGAATTTACAAGCAGAAAACAAGTTTCCAACTGGAAATCAGTAGTATTACAGTATAGAACTCGAGAAAAATTAAAATTCTAAATCACTCACAAGAAAAAATAATTTTTTCAAAACTTTTTGGAAAAAGTGGGCGTTTGGCATCTACCTGGTACTGCAGATCACACATAAAAACAACAACAACAACACGTGAACAGTGTAAAATAAACACGATTAGATCAGGTCATCGAAATAAACAAACACGTCAAACAGGAAAACAACAAATCAACAAATAAACAAAGCTGCAATTAGCGAAATAGAAAATTCTATTTTTAGAAACAAGCCACAAATACAATATACAGGAATCAGTACTATATAATAATCATTCAACCTCTACGAATATAAATTAGGAAGACAAATTTCTGAGGTATCAAAATATTTTTAAATCTTCAGAAAAAGAACACAGAGAAATTCTAAAGGAGCACAGAACTAGAACATTAAGAAAAGATAGGGAAATTGCTGCAATAGCCGGAGCAGAACCAGAGTTCATTTGCATGTGCCGGTGCATCTTTGAACTATACGATTATGTAGAATACCTTAAAACAGAAGCCAAAAAGAAAGAAAAAACAAACTATAATGTGGTAGAGGATAAAGTGGATTTTAAAAATCTTCTATTAGTACAAGAATATGGTACTAGCGACACAGACTATTAGACCTCCAAAACAGGGAGAAAACAAAGGTCTCGACAGAACCAGATAACGATGCTAAGGGGAAAACAGAAGAAGCATCAACCACAAAAAATGTGGAACAAGAAACAAATCCAGAAAACACAGGAGAAGAGGATAGTAGTATAACGGCGAGTAGAAATCCATATAGAGTAGAGCCAGAGGAAGTTAATCTGGAATCTACAAAAAAAGCAAAAACTGCTTACACGTATACTATGTGGGACATTCCAGAAGACACAAGATCAGCAAAAGTACAAAGAAGTCTTCAATTTTACGGAAGGTCTTACTTCACAAAATGGCGTAACCAAAACAGAAAGAAGGCAGTAGCTTTTAATATTGTCTTTTGGAATTAACAACGAGAAAATGCCTTTAAGAAGGCCTGGGCAATACACTTCGAGGAGGGTAGAATGTGCAGAATCTCGGAGGGCCATTTCACAAAAAACGTGATAGTTAGTAGAGCAGAATTCAAGGCAGTCATAAAAAATGTGCCCAGAACAGCAATAGAAACAATACTTATGCGTCAACTCAAAGGAAATAACGCAAAGGCAGTTTATATCTCATATAACAGCAACTTCAATCAAAGAACCACTGCATCAGTATTCTTTGAATCAAATAATGATTTACAGGAGGCATTAAAAAAAAAGAGTCTTCTACTACAATACCAGGCTTTTTTGGGCGACAGGCTTCTCTAGTTACAAGGACACAGAATCTTTAGAGAAAAATATTAAAATACCTTCAACAAATCCCGACGAAACCACAAGGATACAGAAGCACAAAGGCATCAAAAGTAGAACGGTTGAAGAGCAGGGGAAAAAGTTAAACCGGAAGGTCTTACAGCAGACAAGGGTTTGTCGACCAATTGGAAATGTTGACCAAACGGGTCTCAAATTAAATAGCGCAGCAGCAGAATTAACAGGCAAAAGAAAAGAAGTGGGCTACGGAAACTGAGGAGAAAACATACAGAAAAGGGTGATCAAAAGGACCAATGCATGCAAGACATGCTTGCTCAAATTTTAGAAAGACTCTCAAGACTAGAAACTCGAGAAATCAGAGCTCCAGCTAGCACTGCAGGAATGGAACTTGCAAACCAATCCTAGTTTTCGCACCAGTTGAACTGCAGAACAGGCCAGGGGAGTCTTCGAGCAGCAATACTAGAAGGTTCTTCGGCCACACACGATAAGGGGGACAAAATGGAAAGTGGGAAGAACACTAATTATGAACAATTTAATATTTTAAACATTGGTTTTCACAATATTAATGGAATTAAGAGCAATAAAAACAAACTGAAGGCAGTAATAGATTATGCAGAAAATAAAGGTTTGGATATCCTGGGATTAGGTGAGACAAATATAGAAAGCAGAGAAGGAGATTTCTTACTAGACAAACAATGTACGTACAAGTGCTTCTGGGCAAGTGCAGAAAGTAATAAGATGAAAGGGTCAGGATTGGGGATTCTAATAAAGAAGCACTGGGAAAGACATATTACCGGCATAGAAAAGGACGACCTGTACTATGTCTGTATAACGCTAGATTTTAAAAGATTGTTAATAGTCATTATATATCTATATGTCGCCCCTAATGACAAGACAGTCCAGGAGGAAATTTTAAACTGACTTAAAAAAAGAATAGGAAAGCAGTTAAGAAAAACACAAAGATTCATTGTATTGGGTAACCTGAACATTGATAAAGGGAAAACATCTGAAGGAAATGTAGTAGATGGCACCCAAACAAAGAATTACAAGGGAAAAAATCACAATCCCAATTCTAATTTTAAAAAGAAAATCATAGCTCTACTTGAAGAAAAGGATCTTTACGACACACAAGAAGTAGAGCAGCAGTCAACTTGGTCAAACAGAAATGCTAGTACAAAAATTGATTACATCTGGGTTTCTAAGGAGTGGAAGAACAATATCGTATATAGCAAGGTCGATGAGATGATATGCTGTACAATGAGTGATCATAATCTAATTAGAGCTAGCATTGTTACAGAGATTGATCTAAGAACTGAAAAGGCGGCAAAAATAAGAAGATGGAACAAAACAAGAGTAAACATTGAAGTTGACAAAGCATCAAAGGAGAATTGGGACAAGTACAGCACCCTGTTAGAAAAGAAAATTTCATGCTTGTGGGAAAAACGCAGGCCCAAGAATCTAGATGAAGAATGTGACATTCTGGAGGAAGGTATTAGAATAGCAGCAAACAAGAGTCTGCCTAAGAAACGGAAAACACCAGAATTACTAAAGATCAGCAAAGAAACCTCAGAAGAAAAAAGGCTAAGACTAGCAATCAGAGAAATTAACCGTGGTTACAAAAAAATTAGAAAGGGTTCTTTGTTAGAATTGGATAGAAATAAACTCCAGAAACTTTTGACACAATTAAAAGAGATGGCAGGGCTTAATCAAGATGAATCAGATCTGAACAACGAAATGATAGACCAAGAAAATCTCAAGAACTGGTCTAAATTACTGCACAAGGAGTGGCGTTATAGATTAAAGAAAATAGAAGAAGAAGAGATAAGAGAACATATAGAGGCCAGATTCGACGCTATAGTAACAAATCAAAGGAAAATGATAAGCAGTCTCTTGGACAAACCACAGAGGAAAATAAGAATAGATAGAGTGATCAAAGAGGCAGGAGACGAAATCAACTTAATATCTGAGCCTGAGGAAGTATTGCAGGAGGTGAAAGTACACTTTAAAAATCAGTTTAGAAAACGGAAAACTGTGCAAAAGGAGGCCATCCCAATCCACTGGAAAAAGCAATACAACCCAAGAAAGGACATCGAAGAAACATGGTTTGCGAATATAGCAAATACAGTCGCACCCCCCTAAGTGCACACCCCCTAAGTGCACGGTATATGAAAAACCTCTTTAAGTGCACGGCCCCTCTTGGTCCCAAACAATATAACAATTATAAATTTTAACACCTCTAAGTGCAAACCCCCTCTAAGTGCACATTTTGGCTTTTTTTCACTATGGTCCCGAGGGCATGCACTTAGGGGGGTGCGACTGTACAGTGGAGGAAGAGGAGTGGTTAAATGCCTTGGAATTAGTTAAACACAAATCAGCACCAGGAGCCTCCAGTATTGTCTATCCCTTAATCAGAAATGTAGGAAAGGTAACAAGGCATCACTTCATGAACTTTGCATCAAAATGTATAAAAGAGGGAGCAATACCAAAAAAATGAAAGTTAGGGGTTCTATACCCAATACCAAAAACGGAGGACTGGTGCTTCAACTTAACAATGTAAGACCGATACTGCTTCTGGAATTATTCCAGAAAACAGTAGTAAGATTAGTGTCCAATAGACTTGTAAAGGTTATAAAGAAAAAGGATATACTTAAAGGCAGAAACTATGCTGGGCTCTCCGAAGAGGGCACAGCAGCACCCATCTATCTCATTAATTGCCTTTTGGAAGATGCAAAGGAAAAAAAGCAGGAAATATGGGTGCTGTTTCAAGATATGAAGAAGGCATTTGACTCAGTAGGCCTTGACATGCTTGAACTAGCAATGCGAAGGATCAAAATTCCTGAAATCACAATCAGCTTTATTCTCAGCTTGTTCAGGAACCAGAAAATGGAAATTCTCACAAGTTTTGGTACAACAGAGAAACTTGTAGCTGAAGACGGCATTGATCAAGGAGAGGTAATTTCTCCCCTGATTTGGAGAGTATTTTACGATCCACTTTTAGTTGAAATACAGAACCAGCAAGAGTTGGTTATAATTTGGCGGTTCATTGGCCGATAAATCGCCACACCAATGGATACAAGGCCCAGCATATACGTGTACCAGTTATAGCATATGCTGATAACACAACCTTTATTGCACGAAATCGAGCAGAAATGGAGAAAATTCTAAAGATCGCAACAGAATTTTACAACCTGAATGATATCAAAATTAACAGCAAAAAGTCAGAATTGCTAGTTGCAGGAACAAGAAGTAAAGAACCAAGGTACATAGAATATGGAATGACAAACAAAGAAAAAATAGTGGAAAAGAAAAGAAATGAATCTACACGGTTCCTGGGTGTCTGGCTATCTAATAGCAACAACCACTGTCATACAACTAATCTTGTCAAAAAAGAAGTTAATACTGTCATAAAGGTGCTGAGCAAAAAGCGTGCATCCTTGGCACAACTGGTTTACATTAACAATCGTATACTCATCCTCTGGCTTGAGTACAGACTGCAGCATTGTGTTTTAAGGAGAGATCAGTATGACAGATTACAAAGCCCAATTATAATAGTAATAAAGAATAAGGCTGATATGGACTTAACAGCTGCAAACTCAATTTTTTCGCACCGAAATCTGGTAGGCTTAAGAACACTTTGGCAAAATCAAATGGCCATCATATCACAGAGCTGAGAAAGCGCCTAAATAGCAAGGGGAACTTGGGTAAAGCGACATGGCTAAGGATAAAACAAGCATAGCTTGACTGTAAAAGTGGATCGTGCATCACAACTCTGGATCTACCAAAACTAGAAGCAGTTAGACTCAGACACAACCTGGCGTACAAAATTTTAACAGAAGCGAGAAGAATGAATTTAAATCTATGCTCAGAAGAAATGGAAAAAAACTTACAGCTAGCAGAAGAAGGAACAGAAATTGCGAGACTGTTAAGCCAAAAGGCTTTAGCTAGCTTCTGTCGTGAAAAGAGCATGGGGTTGTTTTTCCTGAAACAGCTAATTGACTACTCGGGAGGCCTGCTGGGCACATGGAAACAAATTAAAAAAAGTAAGAAACAGAATGCAGCAGGAAGAAAACCAGCATGGTTCGCAAAAATCGAAGAGCTAGTTTTGGTGAATACTAGCAGTAGAAGACTAAAGGTGCCATTTGTAATAGAGGGGTTTAACACACACAGCCCTATCATCCCATTTTCTGAAGTAAATAAAGACAAGAGAGTAAAAGACTGGGTTATCATGAACACAAAAGAAGGACACGAAATAGGAAGAGTGGTCCAGAAAAATCACAAAAGACATCTGTTAATCGAGCATTGGCAAGCCGGGAAAAAAAAACACGACAATAACCTAGTCATCAACAGGTGTGAGAGCTGTGATCTAAACCAGGCAGATGAAGAAAGTCAGGAAAACTCCTGCCTGATGAGAAAAGAACGAAGAAACAAGAATATCGCATTTGATACAAGACTAGTCGAAATAGGACATTTGAACGACCATAAGCGGCATCTTACTACTCCATTAAGTTTCTTCGAAAAAGTTATACTGAGTGTGGCAGTAAAATGGTTACTGAAAACTTTGAAGCAAATGAGTAGCAATTTGAGAACATTGCAATTTATACACTAGAAAAAGAGTTGATTGAAAGCTCTCTCAAAAGCTCAGAAGCTACGGAGAAACTCAATGAAATTGCACAAGATCTCGCACAGCAAAAATCAATTGCTTCTATACAGACGGCTCACTAATAAATGGTGAAGAAGATCCAGATAAAAGAAGAATGGGCCTCAGTTGGGTAACCATAAAGAGTGAAAGGGAGAAAGTACCTAGGCAAGTAATTGCAAGGTTTCAAGGTGCAATCAGAGACTGGCCCTCCTCTACTAGAGCAGAGCTCACGGCGATTTGGTCGACTCTGCTCGTAGCTCCAATGAATGCAGCAGTAACTATATGCATAGACAGTGCAGCGGCAATCCAGGCGATTCAAGCAGACATGACAAAAGGAAAAAACAGTGAAATTCTTAAAAGGAAAAATTTATGCCTGCTAGAACATATAAACAGACTTGTGCGATTAAAGGAGCTAAAGCTAAGATTAAGAAAAGTAAAAGGTCATAGTAGAATCTCTAAAAACGATGAAGCGGACAAATTAGCTAAGGAGGGTGCATTAGGTGAAAGAATTTTAGTACCCAAATGGCCATGGAACAAAGGGGCATGCACCGAACTGAAATGGAAAGACATCTGAGTTGATGACGGAACAAGAAATTTCATTACACAGCTCACAGAAATCAGTATAGATGTAGAATGGTCTCGTTTGAAGAGTATCACGAAATGGGTAAACGTGGAGAAAGAAAAGGACACAGTAGTCTGGAGAGAGGTTTGGAGGTTATCGAAAAAGTTAAGGGTCAGAAATGTAGAAGTAGTTTAGAAAATAGAGATTGGATTTTTAGGGTTAAATGTTTAAATAATTTGTTACCAACATTGCAAGTATTAAATAGAAGAAAGAATAGTATATATAGTGATGATATTTGTGTTATTTGTTGGAGGGAATCAGAAACATTGGACCACCTAGCTGAATGCTCAGTGCTACAGCCACTCTAGGACACCCTTGAGAAGGAGATAAGCGAGCTTATCAAGAAACTAGCAGAGTTAACAACAAGCAACTGAACTCGGCGAGTATAAAGGACACTGTTCTCAGAGTACAGCTAAAGGAGAAAATTGCTGTAAGAAAGGAGTTAATGTGAGGTCTAGTGACCAAGTCGGTTATAGAAGCGATAGATAGTGTGACTGGCACCACAGGCAGAACATCGAAGTATATACAGGCCATAGTCAAACGTTTAAAAAACAGTTCCACAAGCACATTTGGAGCTTCCGCTGCGAACTTCTAGCAGACTGTGAAAAGGCCAGAGGTATATCAGAAGAGGACAAAAGACATAAAAAGAGAAGTAGTGATGAGTCGGAAAAGAAGGTCGCTTTGGGAAAGGAGAACAAAAGACCTTGCAGAAGAATGGAGACGGAAAGCAATCAAGAACGGAAGCTGAAAAAAAAGAAAGAAAAAGAAGAAATCGCGAAAATGAAAGAAATCTTAGTGAGGAATTGGATAGTATGGGAAAGAAACCAGCTTGGTCTTCTTTGCTTAAAGTTAGCCAACTGAATAGTTAAGCATTCTTGACAAGGCATACAACAACTAGTTAATGATTATCAGGGGCTAATCGTACAGATTACAAAATTCTTAGCAAGTTAAGAATCCGAAGTGAAACAGAACGTTGTTTTGGCAGGTCGCATTGGGCACTTGCTTGGTGAGTCATTATTAGATAGAACAGTAGACAAGTAGAATATACATTGGTGTAATTTACTCTGTAGTTCAAGTAATTAATAAAGACAAGACTGCTTAAAAAAAAAAATATAATCTTAAGACCTAATAGTTAGGGTTAGGGTCATTTTCCTTATGTTGAGCTTTGGGTGGGGGTTTTGATATATATATAACATTGCTATATTAACTTTAGAACCTAAAATTGTATATAACTATTAGAATTTTATATACTAAAAAACTATTAAAATTCTAATATAAAAAACAATTAGAACCTAAAATAAAAAACAATTAAAAACTAAGATAAAGAACAATTAAAACTTCTAGCCCGTGGCAACGCCCGGACCTTTCGCACTAGTCAATACATTATAGCGCAGTTGTTCGTCACTATTTGAGATTATGTCATGCCTTTTTTTAATAATTTTACGGGCTGATCTGGAATAAACAAAATTTGTGCACGCATTTATTTATTTTTGTCAATTCTGGATCAGCCCATATAGATTCCGAACGCGTGCGAATTTGTGCACGCATTTATTTTCGTCAATAATTTTACAGGCTGATCAGAAATAAACAAAATTTGTGCACGTGCTTATTTTTGGCGGGATCGGGTTCATGAACCTTGGTGGGTTATACAAAAATTCATACTCCGCCATACCGGGTCAGATCGGGTTCACATGAACCAAGATCAGGTTCATTGAACCAAGATCGTGTTCAAATGAACCAAGATCAGGTTCACATGAACCAAGATCGGGTTCATTTGAACCATGATCGAGTTTATTTGAACCATGATCGGGTTCATTTGAACCATGATCAGGTTCATTTGAACCATGATAGGGTTCATTTGAACCATGATCAGGTTCATTTGGACCATAATCGGGTTCATTTGAACCATGATCAGGTTTATTTGAACTATGATCAGGTTCATTTTGAACCATGATCGTGTTCATTTTGAACCCAGATAAAAACATTAATACCATTAGCCCACAGCAACGCCCGGGCCCCTAATACTAGTCAATACATTATAGCGCAGTTGTTTGGTACTATTTGAGATTATGTCATACTTTTTTTTAATAATTTTATGGGCTGATCCAGAATAAACAAAATTTGTGCACGCGTTTATTTATTTTCGTCAATTCCGGATCAGCCCGACATAGATTCCGAACGCATGCGAATTTGTGCATGCATTTATTTTCGTCAATATAATTTTACGGGCTGATTAGAAATAAACAAAATTTGTGCACGTGTTTATTTTTGGTGGGTCGTGTTCATGAACCTTGGTGGGTTATACAAAAATTTATACTCTGCCGTACTGGGTCAGATCGGGTTCATATGTACCAAGATCGGGCTCATTTGAACCAAGATCGTGTTCAAATGAACCAAGATCGGGTTCACATGAACCAAGATTGGGTTCATTTGAACCAATATCGTGTTCAAATGAACCAAGATCAGGTTCACATGAACCAAGATCGGATTCATTTGAACCATGATCGGGTTTATTTGAACTATGATCAGGTTCATTTGAACCATGATCGGGTTCATTTGAACCATAATCGGTTCATTTGAACCATGATCGGGTTCATTTTGAACCATGGTCGGGTTCATTTTGAACCCAGATAAAAACATTAATACCATTAAACCGCGGCAACGCCCGGGCCCCTAACACTAGTTACATACATTATGCATCACTTTGAATTTATGTTAATTTATAAAAATAGTGTCATATGACGTTTCCACTAATACACTACTAATACAGTTAGGTGTTTTAATAAAAATAAAAAATTTATATTGAAATGTATAAATAGTAGTTGTCTACCAATATCCTTGCTGATTTTTTGATTTTGAAATTTAGAAATCACATAACAACTCCAGATTTCCTCAAATTTTTCTGGTATATATTTTCTTTCTTTTTCTTTATATTTCAATTTTGCAGGTTCATATCTATTAATCTTCTTTATTCCAGACCTTATTACAATTTCAATGGCTATATTATTTCTTTTATACTTCTTATTTGTATTGAAAATTTCATCCACCATATCACTCTGTGGTATTCATTTCTCCAATTCTGTATGTTAATTATTCTCAATTTTCAATATCCACATCTTGCATACACTATTAAGACTTTCTCCACATACTCTCTCTTTTTTATTGTTATCCTTTTTTTCTTCTGGTGACTCCTTTTCGCTTTCAATCAAATTAGTTTGAGCTTTAAATGATTCAATTTTCGTTTTTCATACTATACAGTTGGCTTCCAAGCTTTTACATCCTTCGATTGGTTTTTTATTTCTAGCTTCAATTCCTTTCGATTTACCTCTGGTACAACTTTTGAATTCATTGCCTTTCTTGTAAAATTGTATAGATAAAATTTTTGGACTTATATAGGCTCTGGGTTTGTTCTTCTTGCCTTAAATACATTTTTATTTTTATCTTTAATAGGTTAATTTATCATGATAACAACATTTGAGATCTGACGTTGTATCAGTATAACCTATATCTGCAGGTTTTTGATAATTAATAAATCCCTTGGGTTTATACTTTTCAACTTCAGTCCAAAGTTAACAATATCATTTACTTCTTTGACACTTTTCATCTTTACTAACTTTGATGAGCAATGAATACCTGATGCTCGTTCTCTTTGGTATAAAGCCCAGCCACATTTCCTTGATTGAACACTGCATAACATGGCAATCCTCCTTATTATATTTTACCATAGCCACTCTATTATTAACATTAACTGCCCTTAATTATTATCATCGGTACCAACTTTACTACCATCAATCACTTTTACAGGATATTCGTTTTTCTCACCATTTATTTCAGTATGATGCTATCGGCCAAGATTACTGCTCCTACATCAGCAAATTTATAATAGTGTAATCTTACGTAAGGTCTTACAAACCGTAATATAAGCAAAATATTACGTAATATATTTCGAAATATTTCGAAATATCAATATTTCAAAATATTACGAAAGTAATTTCGAAATATTTTGAAATATATTACAAAATATTTCGAACCCTTTCAAAATATGTTTCGAACCCTTTCAAAATATGTTTTGAACCCTTTCAATTATTTTAGGACTAGGAAACCAAGCTGGATCAGTAGATCTGTAACCTGGATTGCGCATTAGACTGATTTTTCGAAATAGTTCGAAATAGTTTGATGATGTTTAAATTCTGTACTACAAGATCAGATTAGATCTTTTGTTTATAATTAAATCTTCTATTTTGTTTTTTTCGCTTTTTTATTTTCGTTCCTTTTCGTTCCTTTCGTTCCTTTTCGTTTTATTTTTTGTTTTTGTTTGTTTTTTTTATTTTATTTTATTTATTTATTTTTTAATTTTTTTATTTTATTTTTATTTCGGCACTTTACAAGAAAAACAAACACTTTTTGAAACCTTGTGCATGCTAACTATGACTTCTGACACATTCAAGAACACACCTTCAACAATTTCTAAATTTTCAAAAATGCTTTTTTGGAGAAATGGAGAAATGGTCACAAGTTTTTGCAAGTTTTCGCAAGTCTTCGCAAGTTTTTGCAAGTTCTTGCAAGGCTTCGCTTCATTTATTTTTTCATTTCATGTTTTTTGTTTTTGTTTTTTTTGTTTATTTTTAAAATTTTTTTTTATTAATTTATTTCATTTCGGCACTTTACAAGAACAGAACCCTTACTTCCTGGCACTTTGCAAGAAAACCAAACTGGACTTTTTCAGCACTTCGTGACTTTTTTGGAATTTCAGAATTTGCAAGAACACGAACAGTTTTTGCAAGTTTTTGCAAGTTCTTGCAAGGTTTCGCTTTATTTATTTTTTCGGTTCGTGTTTTTGTTTTTGTTTTTTTAGTTTATTTTTAATTATTTTATTTATTTTTATTTTGGCACTTTGCGAGAAAAACTAAAACTTTTCGAAACCTTGCGCATGCCAACTACGACTTTCGACACTTTCAAGAACACATACCAGCAATTTCTAAATTTTCAAGAACGCTTCTTTAGAGAAATAGGCACAAGTTTTCGCAAGTTTTCACAAGTTTTTGCAAGTTCTTGCAAAGTTTTGTTTCATTTATTTTTTCGTTTCGTGTTTTTTGTTTTTGTTTTTTGGTTTATTTTTAAAATTTTTTTATTAATTTATTTTATTTCGGCACTTTGGAGAAAACAAAACTTTTCGAAACCTTGCGCATTCCAATGATGACTTCTGACATTTTCAAGAACACACCTACAACAATTTTTAAATTTTCAAGAACGCTTCTTTAGAGAAATGGCACAAGTTTTCGCAAGTTTTTGCAAGTTCTTGCAAGGTTTCGCTTTATTTTTTTTTCGGTTCGTGTTTTTTGTTTTTGTTTTTTTGGTTATTTTTAAATTTTTTTTATTATTTATTTTATTTCGGCATCTTGCGAAAAAAACAACAACTTTTCGAAATCTTGTGCATTCCAACGACGACTTACGACACTTTCAAAAATGATAGAAAACAAAGAAGCAAAGATAATAGCTAACTGTGGGGTGAGCGAAAATAAGTATATAGGGCTAGTTTTTTGTATATAGTAATAGAATTAGATGCAACAAAGTGCGAAAATAGTTTAAAATATTTGTAATAATATAAAAATAATATGTAATATATAATAAAGTATGTAATATTAATTAAAAATGTATATTTAATAAATGTAAAATATAATATATAATAATAAATAAAAAAATAAAAATTTTATATTAAATTGCGAAACTGTGCGAAATATTGCGAAAACCTGTAAAAAAGCATGATTATATGAATATTTATATCGTTTATTTATTTTTAAAAAATTTTGAAAATTTGCAAAATTTTGCAAAATATTGCGAAACAATGCAAAATATCAAAATATTACCTCTTGTGCGCATTAGTTTATTGATCTGCATGAGTACGCGACCCTTTAGGGGTAATTTGCATATGTATTTCATAATATTGTATAATTTATTACACATGTATTTTGTAATATTCCGTAATTGAAAATTGTAAAATATTTCACGTCGATTCGTAAATCTTGTGCAAGTTTTCATGCCGTAATAACTTACGTAAGATTACGTTTATATATTTTGCTGATGTATATTATGGTCGACCTTTTTGGATTTTTGTCAATCAACGAATGCCTTAGTTTTATCCTTTCCAACCATTTCATTTTAGTAATAATGGCATAGGTATCAATATTTGATTATTATAAGGTGCCCTATGTTCAGTCTTTTTACTTCTAATCCCATTTCGATAGTTATATTCATATCTAAACAAAGTTCAAATGTCTTCCAATAGACCCTCCGGACCATTTGTTATTTCACCCTTATTGGATGTATCCTTTTTACCTAGAACTCCACATTCTTTGCTTTCTAACTTTTGTCTTTTAAATCTTAGTTTTTTAACCAAAACCTTTTCTTGCAGTTTATCACCAAGTTCAATCACTATGTATAGGTCAACGAACTTTACTTTTTTCTTCTTTCATTTTATTTTTATCTTGGTGATCACTTATTTTGTTTTGGAAAACAATAGTTGGTCTAGTCATATCCAAAGTTTGTTAAACTTCTCTCTAACAGTTTTTAACAGAAGAGGAGTGTGGGTAATTATATTCATTGCTACAGTTACTTGCTATAGCTGAGACAATCTCTTGTATCAAAGAGACCATCTGTTTCATCAGATTCCCTCTTGCTGAGAGTATAGGGGTTGCTATTTGTGGAGTTGGTGGGGGCACTACTTGGGACGATTGGAAGGGTTTGTCATTATTTTAGGTATTATAGTAAAAATTGTGATAGGCCTAGCTATATGTAGGCTATGTGCCATTGTCATTTCACAAAATGGGCCCTATCAATATCTTCCAGAAAGGTATTTGGTATAAATAGTTGATGAACAATACCAGATAGGAACAGAAGCCTTGCACAAACTTTTCTACCTTTATATTCTCAGAGTACTAGTCTCCAACTCTTTCTAACTGTCGAAACAATATTAACATTTCAGCACATATCGGTCTACTGTTTCCAAGACACCTTGCTTTCGGGTTAATAACTCCATGCTCCAATGGGTCATTAAAAATAGAGTACAAAAATTTAAAAGAAACTGGTAAACAAAACTTCAGTCCTGCACACTCTCATTATCCCAGTATAGAATCCTTTTTCTTTACTTTTTGATCATTCTACCAATACGCAAATAAGACCATAAAAGGCACCTCCAACAGCAAGCTTTCTTGCACCCACAATTTTATTCACCTTGAAAGCACTATTAACCAGATCTAGCCATTTGACTGGGTCCTGATTTCCTCTTGCATAGATCGAGATCTTCACGAAAGTTTGTTCCTTCAAATTCGTTTGGGACTCTTGTGTTCGATTCAAAATGTTCACCATTTCCTGAAACAGTTATTGGAGTTGGTTTTCAAATTGTTGGGTTGTTTTCATTTTCTAACCCATTATGGTTCATGTAGGATCTTCTGTTTCTATAAACTGTATTACTATTATTTATCAGATTCGACATGCTTTTCCACATATTAAAACTTTAATATTATCCTTTAATATAAGAAGGTGTGGGATAAAACAATCATTCTACACAATCAGCACCAAAAATGTTGTGGCCTTGGGAGAGATTTCCAAAACTTCATGTGCCAATTTAGTTACTGGGCCACAATCATTAAGGTTAGAGATTTTATAAACGAATATATTTTTATTAAATAGTTTTGGGAGAGTGATTTATTAGATTTATTTGGGAGAGCGATTTATATACATGTGCGTAAGAAAACTATTTTTAAAAAAGTTAAGGAAATGCTTGAAAAAATAATCTAAACTAATTGTCTCTTCTCTTCATTTAACGATCTTTTATATTCCCACCATTATTACCTGATTACTAAGAATAAGATAAGAGCTATGAATATATACAAGAATGTGGTAATGGAAATTTACTATGTAAAAATGTAGTGATGGGAAGGAAATGAAGTAATAACTAGATCATAAAAATGTATTAATTTGTATGAGTAAAGAATGTAGTAATCAGCACGGGTAACTGACTGTCCATCAAATGTAGTTATCGATTCCCGTGATCAGAAATCGAAACCCATCAGAAATAAAAATTTTTGATCAACACCGGCGCTCTTTCGGACATACACTCAGGTGAAATCTGACAATCATGGGGTTTTGGTCTACCGCTAACAATAGTAAGTTCATTGTTATTCACTCACTTTAACCACATGTTGCTTTATTAAAATAGCAAGTAAGTTCTGAACAGAATTTCAACTTATATGATTAAAAGCACTAAATAAGATGTTTTTAATGTATGTTAATAAAATTCAAGTGATTCAAAATACCTGGAGAATGGTCCGGGTCAAGCACAATGAAAACGAAGATGCACATATGAACTGATTTGGCTCCGATCACTATGTAAATTTTGTGATGATTGTGAATTTGTAAATAAGATCGTCAAATTTGCACCAATCAAATAAATTTGGTTTGGGATTATTACGAATTTGTTCTACACTAAAATCAATATTACGATCAGATGATTTCTAAACCAATCATAAACAATTATCTCTCTTGAATCTACTTGCAATCGCAGTTTGTAGATGGGTTGTAAATGAGTTTTTGTTGAAATGAGTAGAAATGAGTAGAAATGAGTAGAAATAGTAGAAATGAGCGAAAGTTATTGAAACTAAAAATATTAGCTTTTAAATAAGATTTTATATCAGGTTTTCTGTTTTTTGTTTATTTGTTTTTTTTTTAGCACCTTCATATTTACAAACCTCTTTTTTTAAAGTCTTTAGGTTATCGTGCTAAATATATGAATTGCATAGAAGATCGAGAAACAAAAATTTTGAAATATTTAGTATGGAACAAATATTTTTAAAAGTACTGGTGTAAAGTGAGATACTCTGTGTAAAAATATTGTGAAAATATTATGAGACCAATTTCGAAAATGATAGCGTTCAATATTTATTTTCTAAGAGACTTGACAGTTTTTTAAATTAGACTTACTATTTATTTTTATTAATAAATTTATTATATTTCTCTGAATTATATACTGTATTATTAAAAGCCTTAAAAATTATCCTTCGTGTGATAAATTTGTGTCAATTTTATATATTAAATATATTTACAGTATTAACGCCATAATGTTTCTAACCCAAATTATCACATAATATGATATAATCGATTTGGAGTCAAATCCGCCCATAAGATGATGAAAAGCTACCGCCACAATCGGTATTTAAAGGGTTAACGAATAATTCACTTACAGCACTCGTTTAAAACTCATCAAAGCCTTATAACTGTCTTGATTTTTATTGACCTAACCAAATGCCACAGAGTAGTTACCAACAGCTGATGCTGTTTCTTGCTCGCTCTACTACTACGATACCTAATGAAATCTTATTTGCTAATTTTCCCATGAGCATATTATCGTTTAATTTTAATTGCTCGCAATGTAATCTGCAAGCTTAATTTAATTTATTTCTGATACCTTTAGCTAGCCAGCATCTTTCCAGTAATGATTAGCCATACCTATGTTTTCAATTGAAGCATTTGAAACAAATTATTTATCTCTTTATGCCTTTTTTTTTATCTTAATCTATTTAATTTAATATATTATATAATTTAAGGTTCTTATTTCAATTAATAAAATTAATAACTTTTGAAATTGCGCTCAAGTATTACGATTATATTTTAAAATTTTTTTCAAATAAGAATTTTAAATTTTAACCTTTTCAAAATATTATTAGCGATCCATCTACATTAAAACAGAAAATTTAATATTATCCATTAAATACTATTAAAACTATCGAAGTCAGTAAATCAAGAAGCTTATATTGTAATACTCTATTAATTACTATGAGAATTTTGAACCTCGATAATTAAACTTGCAATGAATTAAAATAAAATATCTTTATATATTTTAAAAGAATTTATATTTTTATTAATAAACATTTTCATTATTGGATTATGCACTAATTACAGTAAAAAAAATGACTTTAAAGAATCTTATACACATTGTTCAACTAACCAAGATCAGGTGAAATAATCTTCATCGCTCTGCCTTAATCCTATTTTAATCCTAATCCTGAACCTAAATAATATATTAATTTTGATATTATTTGATTATGGTATGATACTATATACACGCACAAACTTAAATTTATCTTTGATGCTGATATTTGGCCCTATCAGATCTCTTGCTATTTCAACTCATCTCGATAGTTTACCCATCTCTACAGATTTTTTATAATAAATGAATGCCTTATACTCATCCTTTTCAACCCCAATTCCATAAAGATAACAATTTCCAACTTCCCTTATTCCATTAACATCACCCATATTAGCAGATTTTTGATAATAAACGAATGCCTCATGTACATCTTTCTTAACTCCAATGCCATATCGATAACAATTTCCAACCACGTGTGTCCCTCGAGCATATCCCATTTCTGCAGATTTTTTGTAATAATCGAATGCTTTATATCTATCATTTTCAATTCCAATTCCATTTCGAAAACAATATCCAACCATATATGTTCCACTAGCATTTCCCATCTCTGCAGATTTTTGATAATAAATGAATGCCTTAGAATAATCTTTTTCAACACCAAATCCATTGAAGTAACAATATCCAACCATATATGTTCCACTAGTATGCATCATATCGGCGGATTTTTGATAATAAGTGAAAGCTTTATAATCATCTTTTTCAACACCGATTCCATTGAAATAACGATAACCAATCATATATGTTCCACTAGGGTGCCCCATCTCTGCGGATTTTTGAAAATAAATGAAAGCCTTTTGTTGATCTTTTTTAACACCAATTCCTTCATTATAACAACATCCAACATTATATATCCCTCCAACGTATTCCATTTCAGCAGATTTTTGATAGTAAATGAAAGCCATATTTTCATCTTTTTCAACACCAATTCCTTTATCATAACAATATCCAATACTATTTGTTCCTCTAGAATCGCCCATTTCTGAAGATTTTTGATAATAAATAAATGCCTTATGTTCATCCTTTTCAATCCATTTACCATAACGATAACAATTTGCAAGAATGATTTGAACCGTGGAATTTATTGAATTATTTAAGCAAAAATTGATAATAATAACAGGATTTTGCATTTTCTTTAATAAAAGATGTTCTAATTTATCAAGAACTGAACAAGAAACCATGTATTTCAATTTTTCTTTATTATATAGATCACACATTTCTTTAACAATTTCATTAAGAAAATCCCGGGAAAAATCTTGCAACTTGTTATCTTTTAAATATAATTGAGTAACATTTTTGGATGATTGAATAATATCAGATGAATCGCCGATTTTTTTGGGCTGCTTTTCAAAAAGGCTATTACAAATTGACATTTTTAACGTAAGAAAGAATATATTACATATTGAGAGGGATCAAATTTATTATCATAGTGTGGCACATAAGTCTTGTAATACTTAAAGACTTTATCTGGTATAAATCTAAATTTATGTGTAACAAAGATCAAGAATGTGACCTACAGGTGGGTCGCGCAGATTACGCAATAATTAGGGGTGGAAAACAGTTTTAAAAAGATCAAGATTGTTTGATTTAAAAATTAATGTAATAATGGCAATGAGTACATCTTTATTTATGTGAGTTTGGATAATTATCGATTTAAAAAAAACTCAAAAGTTTAGAACTCAAAAAAGACATCGAACATCATGGTTGGTTCGAAGATGACAATAACAAAATTTATAATCATGAGTTTAAACGATAAAAAAGCATACAACAGAAAAAAAAATTATAGTAACTATAATACTTATAAGGGCAGTTATTACTTCAACCGAAATTTTAGTCTCATAAAAAAATCTGTTTAAACTGTAATAATTGCTCAATAGCAAAAAATTTGATAAAGCCCGAATCAGCAGACGAATAAAAAAAACTGTTTGAACCAACTTTGGTGCATTAATAAAAATGTCGAAAAAGTAATTTTACCTATATAAACGCATCAAGAGTTTTATTACACAATTTTCCTATTCCTACTTCTCGAAGTATCATTTTCTTCCGATAATTTTATTTTGCTGATATTTCTCGATCAAACTAATTTCTCAGCACTCTGATTTTTCGACATAAATTTAATAATAGTCTATAGCTTTAATGTTCAGAGAGTGATAGTGCAGTTAAATTACTCATTGGAAAATTTTTTATCGACAAAGTAAAATTTTGGGAAATGATTATTTTATTTATGTCTTGTCAGTAAAATGGATTGTTCAGTATTATGGTTTCGGTGAATTAATGTTTTCGAAAACTGAATTTCGGGAAGTCAAATAACCTAGCAAAAATAAAAATTTAGCATCGTAAATATAACACATAATTACTATTATTACAGTATTAGTAATTAAGCTACTATGCAGGCGCGCCAAAGAATACTATCATCGGTATAAGTGACTATAAATGACGCCAAGGGAAAGCCTCTATTATTTGCTAACTTGAAACTTCGATGACAAGATTTCCTTGACGATATCCATATGAAATTATATTCAACTGCATAAAGCTCAATGCATTAGTAATAATTAAAAATTTTCCTAACGTAGTTTTTCTAATATGTTTGGGCTGTGCAAAATCAATTTTTTTTTTGTGCACTATTACTATTTTTAGAATTAGAATCTATACCAATTTTGCAAATAAATTAAATAAATTATTTGCTACAATGAGTAATTCATATTTTAATAGATATAAAATTAATAATTCATTGTTGGTAAACTTTATTGCTAAATTCTTGGCTGTGAAAGCATTAAAATACTAAATATTATATTCGTGACACTTGATAAATTTTAAATTAGTGACACTAATATAAATTTTTAATTTATATTTTTCACAGTTGGAGAAAAGAGCGGC
This sequence comes from Gigaspora rosea, assembly GCA_003550325.1. NCBI lineage: Eukaryota > Fungi > Glomeromycota > Glomeromycetes > Diversisporales > Gigasporaceae > Gigaspora > Gigaspora rosea. Next base: position 192,792 of record QKWP01000361.1, on the reverse strand, counting down.
CCATCCTATATCTAAAATCTTTATTACTCTCAAGTAATCCAAGGCAATCAAAATTATTATTGACATCTTTAACGGTGATATTTTGATAGAGTTTGGTTTCATAGCTGACGTTGAATAGGTGACGATTTATTATCTTTTGAGATATAATTCAATTTATATCAATTATATTGGAACAGTTCCGTACGATGTAACACTGATGTAACCAGAGTTTAGAAGAGTAACAATTACTAATATATTTTATATATTAATCTTGTAGTTCATAACTTATGTTTGGTTAAAAAGAGAATTGTCTTAAAACGGAAATCTTCATGTATTATTAAATTTTTTTTTTTAAAATAATAATGATAATAATAATAATTGCAATAGTAACTTGATTTATGTATTTCAAGTTGAAAGTCATTGTCCGGAGCAAAAGCGGAAGGATTAAATGTCATTCCGTTTTTCTGCACAAGTGACGTAGATTACTTTAAATTCTAAAACTTTCAATCTTTTATATAAAAATTTAAAGCACTGGACATAACGCACAATGTGATATTTAGTTGTAAATATTATTTATATTCTACTTATAAGGCAGAATTTGCAATGAATTCAATTGAAACTTTCATCCTGATAAACATTATACGTATGTACGTACTTATTTTTAAGTTCTATAAATTACGTATTTTTTTTTCTTATGTGGAAATTGCATATTTGAAATGAGATTTGCTATATACATTAAGATACTTTATTTTAAAATAGTACGCATGTGCTCACACTACACTTTGTGCAAAAATAATAAAGCCGTATCACCAAAAGACTAATTTAACCAATAAGAAATTTATGCATTATCTCATCACATTTGAGATATCATGGTCGGGAATTTTCTATGGGAATATTCCCAGCCACAAGCACAAACAATCACAGAAAATTTTGTTGATGAAGACAAGATGAATAATGTAAAGGTATTATTCATTTATTTCTTGTGAGATAAAAATAACTACAAAGAATAGTTTTACAATTATATGCCCTTCAGACCAACTGCATGATGGGATCATTGGGAACCCCTGTACTTATCAATATCCCAGGAAATAAATGCTGTAATACTATAACAAAATTCTTACGTATTTAGCTTATGGATTTTCTCATACATACTATACTACAGTACTAGTAGTAGCTGACATAAATTTTAAAAAGTTTTCGTTTATATTTTTTTTGAATGCTTGAAATTACTTTTTATTTAAAATGGATACTCAGCATAATAACTTTTGTCATAAAGGTTATATTTATAGTCAATTCTAAGGTTGTAAATTACATATGACGAAACCACGTTTTGTATTTAAAAATACCTTGCTTTGTCAACTATAATAAACCATCCATTCCTTCTAAATTATTAAAATTTAATAATAATAAAAAAAATAATAACTTTAGGGCCACGCAAAGTTAATTTTTCGTTGTGCATAACATGGTATTCAAAAATTCCAGTCGGCGGGTCGGGTTTTTTTTTTGTTTTATAAATTAAGCTCATGTTCATGGAATCAGAAAATTTGGGATTTTTTCGGATCTATAGGGTAATTCCGGAAAATCAAAGCCATCATCAGGTGACACCGGAGAAAAAAATTAAATGCCAAAAATGGAATAATTTGCAAATAGATAAAATTTTTTTTGGAAAAATTGGATCGGCAAAACGAAAAATTAACTTTGCGTGGCCTAGTATGCAATGTAAAAATTATTATTACTGTATATAATATTTCAAGATATAGAATTATTGAAAGATTATATTTGGTAAACCTTTATCAGTTTTAATTTTCGTTTTACGGAATTCAATTTCCGATAGTGCTACTTAGCATTAATGGTAGCATCAGGAATCTAATATTACAAAATGAAAACCAAAAATAATACCTAAAGGGGCCTACAAGTTACATGTAAAGTAACATATATAACCTCATTAAACATTTTGTTTGATTACGTGACTTGAGATATAATGTTCTTTGTTAAAAAAAAAAAAAGAAAAAAAAAAAAACTAATTTCGATCTCTTAATATTCTAAATATTTTTGCATTATAATTATGCGTCAATGAAATTTATGTAAAAACCAACCCTTTCTTTTCACAAATTCCTAATAATTCTCGTTTAATTAAAATTTTTTTTTAAAAAAAAAAAAACCTTTGTGGAGCTCGCGCTAAGATGACGTTTATGGTTATTAAATTGATTATAAGAACGATGTTTTTTGTGGCAGTGACTGAGCGATTTATTCGTTCTCTCATCAGAGTAATTAATGATTTGCCGACTGTTAAAAATAAATCTATTCAAATATCTGAATTTCCAGCTCCGATAGTTTCGATGCAACTCAGATTGAACTTCACAATCACTTGTGATTTCTTCATGTTTGAAATTTATGGTACATCCTACATAATTTTATATCGATAACTTGTATTCGGTGCTAGAGTTTAGAACCGGTTTCATTTTTCATAACTTATGTTAAAACCGATTAAATTTGATTTTACACATGAAAATAAACCAACTTCCAAGTTCTATGAATCTTATTGATAAGTTAAATTTAAAATCAATGTAACTAGTGTAATTCGAATCAATATGTAGTAATGTAATAATTATTTACTACAACAAGTCATACGCCTGCCCATGAGCTGGGAGTGTGGTTATCTATATTTTTTTTATATTCTGGTTGATTTAGTATTGCAGTGTTGTCATTCTAAAATGCTAGTAGGTAATTTAACTTATGATTTCTATTTTATTATGTAGCAATTCTTTTTCGTTTTAGTGGAATAATGACATTTGATCTCGTTCTAATCATTTTTGGTAGAATTTTGGTTTAATTTTAAGTGATTGGAATCTGATCAATTTTGAAATTCGTGATGTAATATTAAGTAGTAATAAAAGAATCACGATTAGGGTATAATTAGGTTCTTTATATGTTAGTTTTTTTAATTATTTTCTGGTCTTTAAGTAATTTGTTAAGGGTGGAGTTCCAATTAAGAGAGAGCTTATAGGGTTTTGGAACAAATAGTGGTTAAGATTAAATAGTTAAAATCAATAAACTAACACACATAATTACAGGTTATAGAGTTTCTTTTTATTAGAAAAATCTATATGTTGGATTATTACAATAATTCTAAATACTATCCACAATTATTTACAATCTTCTAATAATCGTTCTTTTTTTCACAAACTAAAACTATACCCTTATATATCTTTAATCCCTTTGGGATTTTTAATCTCTAGCTTTGAGTTAGGGATTGGAACCACCTAAAATTTTTCTTAATTGTTTAATTGTTTAACTGTTTGACCATTTAATTTGGCTGGCATTAAAATAGTTCTAGCCCACAACTATTATAAGTTTGCCCAGAACAATAGAGCAACTTTTAAATGATTTAACAGCTCCAATTCCTATTGGAGCTTCAATCACCCACTTGGAGCTTCAATCTCTTGATTGGAGCTTTAATTATTCAATTGTAGTTTGAATCACCTGCTTGAAACTTCAATCTCTTGATTGAAGCAACCATGTCACAAGCTATACCAAAATAAGAAATTCAAAAAATAATGATAGTGATAAAAAAAATGAAACAAACAAATTGAGAATGAACCAGATATCCAAATGGATTAACTGAAACATCTGACCAGAATCATATGGTTTTAGTACATTCAATGAGATGAATCAAATGGTATGTGATTTTGGTTAATAATTCATAAGATAATTGGTCACTAGATGTTCAGGAAGTCAGCCCTAGAATAATTAAAATTCAGAGTTAAACATTGTTGCTGAGCTTATAGGGTTTTGAACCAATTTAGCTTTGATTGTGAGCAAATAGTAATTAAGGTCAATTATTTAAATTAATAAATTAACACATATAATTACAGGTTATAGAGTTTCTCTTTGTTAACATAAATCAATATATTGGTTTATTATAGTAATACTAAATATTATTAACAATTGTTTTAATCACCTTTTATGGACTGAAACTACACTCTTATAATATATCTTTAATTTGAATGGGAGTTTCAATCCCTCACTTGGATCTTCAATCTTTTGATTGGAGCCTTAATTTCTCAATTGGAGCTTTAATCTCTCAATTGGAACTTTAATCATTCAACTATATTACAAACAATATCAAATAAGAATTCATAAAATAAAGACAATAATAAAATTATATAAAACAAAAAAAAATTAAGCATGCATTACTCCTCGCTTGAAAAGATGAGCTCTAGTAAATAACTTATTCCATTTTTTCTTTTTAATTGTATGTATATAGTTGGAGATATAGTCTTATTAGCCCAAGTGATTTTTTTGGGTCAAGTGTAAGAGAACTACAAGATAGATGCCTTTGGAATTTTTTTAAGTTTTTTTTTGACTATACAATATTCTTATATTCATCCACTTTTCATAGTCACTATAATTATTTATTTTAAAAAGATGCTACATATCACCAGGTCCATTTCTACTAGTTTGCATTACTATTATGGGTAACTTATCAAATGCAACTCTGTTATTATTACAGGGAAAATCTTGGTGCCCTTTATTTAATTCTGACTTCCTGATCAATCAACATCATCTAACAGCTTTTATATCATGTCTTAGAGGTAGGTTATTGTTATTATTCTTATATTCTGCTAGTTTCATGATGTTAATTTTTTTGCTAGTATGTTTTCCTATATCTGATAAATTTATTGTGCGTGAAACTTTATCCAACTAAATACTATACATTTCTTAAAGATCATTATTGATCTGACTATGCTCTTTATTAACTTTCGCAATAATACCTAACTCACTACATGTGTCATTTTAACCTTTTGTCACTTGCATATGGTTACCTTTATCTGAATTTTTAAACAATTCAACCTTCAATTAGCTCGGGTTTACTAAATTAATCTGAGTTAAAGTTGTAAAAGAAGGTGTATTAGTTAGATAGCATTGTTTTACATATCGTATAATAATGAGTAGATCTTAAGAATAGTTATGTATGCACTGTGAGGTTTAAGGTTGACGACTTAATCTAATTCGGCTGGGTGACTGATTCAGAATCGGTATGGCCAAAATTCCAGATGTAAAGTAGGATGGTATGGGATTGTGCTATGTTAAGTATAAATAAGGTTTTTAAGGTTATGTTGGGGCTATTGTTTATTGGTGAGTTAGGTAAGAATTATGAAATTGTAATTTATTTAGCTTTGTTGAAACAAAATGAATTATGCCCTTTTTATTAACACAAGTATTGTATTATACATTTTTAATCTATAACAGTTCAAGACCACTATCCTAAGCTTCGAACTACTTCTGGTGGTCACAGACTAGGATCTATGGTTTCAAACCATTGTTCGTGGCCCAAAACTTATATTAGAGCTGTTAATCAGTCCGTTCGGTCTATCCTGGTTAAAAAACTGTCCAGTCTTTTACAGAACCGAATAGGACTAAATAAGCTAGACTGGACAGACCAATGATCAATATAATACTTTTTTGCTATAACAATGAAATTAAGCCTGTCGGTATAATGAATATCAATAATTTTACAATAAGCATTTCAAATTTATACAGTAATATTTGTTTATGATATAAGAGAGCAATAATTAATAATTTTAGTCATACATAAATTATAGAAATATAGTATATTAATATAGCAAAATAACATCATTTAATTAACTTTGTAAATATGAACATTATAACTAAAAGATATTTTGATACTTTTAACTACTTAACATTCGATAATTTGACTAAATAATATAATCATAATTGGGCCAATTGTTCAATCTTGTAATGATTCAAGAAAAGAATTGTCTTAATATATAAAAATATTAAAGTAAATTAACAAAACGATTAGATGTTACTTGCCTGTTAAATACTTAAAAATTTATAAGTCTGTATATTTAATAAAACAAAATATAAAAATTAAAGTATATTACTATAGTAGTATCAGGTTATTCCAAGTTAAAATTAAAAAAAATTTTAATTGGTAAAATGTTATAGTATAAAAGTTTTATATATATTTTATAAGCACAATAAAATTACATACGTATATAAAAAAAACCTGCTAGCAGGAAAAAAAATTTTTTAAAATTAAAATTTAGAATGGTAAGTCTTCAGTAAACCAAGATTTTAAATACAAAACAGTCTGGGCAGTTTCATTATCAAGAGAAATTCGTAATTAAGTAACTGTTAATCTAGCTAAACTAAAAAGTTATTCACATAATAGCTAGATAATCTTGTATTTGCTTATAGGCGTTGTTTGGAACACGAGTTTGAGGCATGGTAATAGTTAATTTAATCATATGCAAATTATAATTTTTATCATTAAAAATTCTCGGCTAAATTAATCATTAGCTTGTTTCGAACTTGTATTCCAAATAATGCCCATAGGCGTTATTTTGCACAAATACAGTGCAAATTGTAAATCAACTAATCACGCCATTGCTGTTATTAATAAATTTCTCTATTTTATTAACATTAACAACAGCCTGTTCCCATTATACATTAAATGTGTTTTAATCTTGTTTAACAAACTAAAGGGTTTGTAATTGAATTTTAACCAAAAACAACATTTTATAGTTGTTTCAAAATGCGTATTATCATAATATTTATTTATTTGATATTTACTATTAGGACTAATAGTTGTCTTAAAAAGGGCCAGACTGGCCCTGTTCCTGGACGGACCGAAGGACCATCAGTCCGGACTGGACCAATTAACAGCCCTAACTTAGATCTTGGGTCCAAAACTATTACCTATCTTAGTCATATACTAAAAAGGAAACACATTGTTCAGGGCAAAACACCCTAACTATGTTTGGGGCAGAATTACACAAAAGAAAAATATTAATAAAAAAAAAGTTTACAACACCGAATATCTATGAATAGATAAATAGATAATGGATTTGAACTCTACTTTTGGCAATTTCATAGTACAGTATTAAATGTTCAAGAGGCGTGCATGTTTTAAAATATCAATAAAGTAAAAAAAAATAGTACATACATATGAATAAATAGCATTTTTATCAGTTATTGAGCTTTTTGAACTAAATTACAATAATACATTTTTTACCTAATAAGGTTAGGTAAATGTTTTATATTGGTAATTAAAATATGCAATATATTTTTATTAATAACTTATTTATTCATGCATTTTTAATAATAATGGATCTCCTTTTTAATCGTGCAACTATTTTATATTTTTTTTACCAATTAAGGTTAGGTAATTGTCCTATATTTAGTAATTATGTTATGCATTATTTTATTCGTGCGAAAAATTGGGCTTCCTTTTTAATCGTCATTTGCAATTTATTCTATATATACAACCTATGTTCGATAAGCGAAAATTTTTGAAAGCGCTTGAGCTTGCGCAGCGCTTCGCATGCACTGCTCTTACGCAAGCGCAATCGCAAGCTCAAGCGCAAGCGCTAAGAGAATAGAATATAGACTACAATCGGTTGAAATTTGTGAAATCCAAAATTTTCAAAAAAAGTTAAGTCAAAGAAAATCAATTACCAAAAATAAATGTCAATACAACTAAAATTTACCAGAAAAGTAATTTAGAGTAACACCAAGCGTTAACAATTATTTATAAGCGCTAAAGTAATTGTAACAATATTTACTACATGTCCCAGTGCAGTAGTTATAATTATTATTATATATAATATTTATTACAACAAGTAGTAAATATTATTACATGTAGTATTTATTAATATGTAATAATTATTATTAGAAATAAATACGCTATATTTTACAAATATATACCAGAATTAACTCGCATTATCATTGGTCAAAATTGTAGTATCTAATCTGAACATATCAGATCTAGAATCATGTAACGTAAACAATAATTGGTTATAGAGATATATGAGCTTTTAGATTTGGAAGAAAATTTTGATTTGAATCATGAGATTTTTAGAGAAGTCTAATATTGAATCGGATTTAGAAAAAAAAGTTGTTGAAGAACAACCAAATTATGATTATGTAGATAGTTTTGTTGACAAAAGTTTTATTTAACAAAAAGGATTTCGCATTAGATAAAGATAGTGTACTGTCTTAAATATAAATAAACTACTACTTAAATGCATTTTTTATTGTTTTTTTTTGTTTTTTTTTTTAATATATATTATTAAACAAGAGTGGATCAATTTCTTCCTAGTTTCTCAAATACATACATGTGTATGTACACACAGTATATGCATACATACATATGATACGTATTGGGTGGTATCATCCAAAGCATGCCGTAGTGCGATAATTACTTTATTTTAGTTAAGACCTGCATCATATAAAATGCCATTGTTGTAGAAGATCTTGAAATAGAAAATCCAAAAAGGGCCAGTATCATGATGTATTTGCGGCTCTTTTTTTGTTATAAACATATGCATTTTTCAGAGCAAAAGTAAAATGGCGCAGGAAGATCAAGTGGGTATGTGACAAAGTGGTATTCAATTCTTGGTACTTTATTTCTTTTTATGAATATTTTTGCATGGTTCTTGGTAGGTACTAACCTGATCTTTGTTAATAAATTATTTAAAATAATTAGAGCCGGGTTAAGTAATATTATATTACTACATATTACTTCATGTAGTAAATAATTATTACAATTAAAGTTTAAAAAAGACTATGTAATAATATATGTAGTAAATATAATTGTAGTAATTAGCTATTTACGACGCCAATCACCACATATAACTATAAAAAAATATATATCTGATATGTAGAGTAATATCAAGCTATATAAAATTTATAAATTGACTTTTTGTTTTTGTTTTTTTTTTTTTTTAAAAAAACTACCTCGATAGTATTATATTGATAAAATTTGGCATAGAAATACGATCCATTATTCGTTTTTCTATTTAAAATTTAAAAATTTAAAAATTTAAATATTTGGATTATTCATAATTTTGTTATAAAATTAATCTAGCGGATATCCGGATCGCATCTGTAAATAATCTTGCACCACACTCTAGATGCACAAAATGCACTAATTCATGATTCAAACTATTATTTAATACTGTATATTTATTAAAAAAGTGTAAATATTTTTATTAGTTAAATATTTATTTACATTATCACAGTTTATAATTAAATTATTAATTCCTGTATTAGGTAGTGTCTGTGTTGGCTATAGCTGGAACATTGCTAACATTAGACATATTTCTATTCGGTAATTTTATTCAGTTCCCACTGTTTCTGTAATGATAAAACTGAGCCAAAATCTTTTTTTTTGAAAAACATAGGATAGATAAATTAAATACAGTATATAAGAATATTAGTCGAATATTATGGACATTAAAACTTTAGAGTGTATATAAAAACTTAAAACCTACCGAAACATCAAACAGTAACGTTCCACCATTTCCCACTAACCAAGGAAGATTTACAAGTATATATTTAATTTTTGTCGAATAAATTAATATTGATTGTAATGTACAAAAAGTATATCGGAAAAAAATTAGTTGATTATCTCAGATATCCTAAAAAATTGTTACCTTAAATACATACAAAACAATATGTAACATTGCCCATAACATGGAAACAGAACATGGACAGTGATAACCCTTCAGTAGATCGTGATTTATGGTTTTGAATAATTTGAGAAATTCTTCCGTCAACTAATATTTTATCCAATTACATGATATAAATCACACATACACTACAAATATGAACCTCATATATATAATTAAACTTATAATAAAGCAGAGCACTAATCCAACCAAAAATCTCAGGTAGTAACCTCATTTCCATTTGATCATTCTCATAATTATTTCCATTATTCTGAAATAGTGATGCGACATAATACACAACAAAACCAGCCACGCAGACCCCAAAGAGTTCACCCAAAATTTCAAAAAATTCTTTGACACTGAATCGATATAAGTCTTTTTGTGAAATATTGCGCGCTTGTTGTTGTGATTGTAAAGGAGTTACTTCTTCATCCAAGTGATGAGTTCTAGTAAAACGACAATAAAAGGTTTGTAATATGATTGCTACATCCATTGCGCAATAATATATTGCAAGAAGTATCTATAATAATAGTGGTTCATATTAACATAAACGAATTGCTTATTAGATAGATTCATGTTAAATTATTAATCCATCAAACCATTTAATTGTAATGAAATTCTGTATAATTCACCAATATTTTCATAGAATCATTAACTTACCACTGTTAGTAATAAATTTTGTAAAATAGCACCGATCAAATTAAGTGAGTCACCAAGTAACCATGAAAACATTAATATTAGTGATACTGAATCACCGGACTTTCGCTTATAGTTTTCATAAAGCTGTCTAATTAAAAATAAATAATTTATAAATTTTGATGATCGTTTTATATATGACTAATCACTTACGGTAATCCGGCAACCATCCAACATCCTATAGATATATATCCTGTAATCTGTGATAAAGCAAAATTGTTGAGGCGCAATTGCATTATTGTTTTTTTGCTATTAGAAAATGTTTTCAAAGATTGAGTTATCTAAAAAGAACAAAGAAAAGTTTGAAATTAAATTCGGTTATTTATTTATTTATTTATTTTAGAGTATAAACGGGCGCCACCGGCGCCCCATGTGTTTTTTGGCAAAATAATAATAATTATAATAATAACTAGCGATGTACATGTGGCAGGCGACTTCGTCGCCCGCTTGCAATTTTTAAATGGCACTTGACTTAATATGTGACACGTTTACAAAATTCTATTGGCACTATACGGCGATGATTTTTAGGTTAGCAAGAAGGAACTTATAAAATTATAAATACTATTTAAAGGAAAATAATTTTATCTTTTGTAAATTTGTTTATATTAATCTGTTCTTATTGCTCAAAATGAGAGTAAGGCTTGATTTTTAATAATATGCTAAAAAGAAATGTAATAATAATTGAATTATTTTTATTTATGTTTTTTGAATGATCAATTGTAAATGCGGTTCATGGGTACAGGTTTAATAAGATTTGTGGTTTTTTATTTTTTTTTAAAATGGATAATAATAATAGATTATAATGCTAATGAGTAAAATTAATTGAAAACAGGAATAAGATAAACAAAGAATAAGTAAGGCGAAGAATTCTGTTATTAAATTTACTAATATATTATTTACCATAAGTTGCTGCAAAAAATTCTGTTGTAGAATTTACTCACTATTCAGATGTGATTAGTTGCATTATAATTATCGTAATTTCTATTATAGTTTACTGTAAAGAATTCAATTACAGAATTTATTTGCTAATACGATAATTAAAATCTAATTAGTATTGGAATTTTCATGTTTTTTATGTAAAAAATTGTTACTCGCTATTCCAGTGGTCAAGTATTTGCTTAAGGTTGAGTTGTTTGCATTAAAATTATAATGATTTTCACTATCTGCTATAAAGAATTCTATTACAAAATTTATTCACTAATGAGGGTACATACAGTAGTTGAATTAATTTTGGAGTACAAGGTTTTCTACTATATGCTACTGTAAAATTCTTTTGATAAAACATAATTCGATATACACAGTGGTTAATATTGAGTTAGTATTGGAATTATCGTAATTTCTACTGTAAAACATTTTGTTACAAAATTTACTCGCTCTTCTGATGACTATGGTATAGTTAAATTGGTTATAGTTTAAATTTTCATGAATTTTATCAATTTACTGTAAAGAATTAAGTTACATATTTACTCCCTAAAAAATTCAGTTACAGAACTTACTTGCTATTATAGTGATTAAAGTATATGGTTAATTTGAGTTAGTTGCATTCGAATTAATGTAATTTCTATCAAGAGTTACTGTAAAAAATTCAACTATAGAACTTATCAATAATGGATACATATAGTCTAGTCAATATTGGAATTATCATGATTTCAATTATGAGTTACTGTAAAAAAACTCTATTCAAAATTTACTTGTTTCGTTACTAAAGTATGTAATTAAGATCGAGTTAGTTAGAATTTTCATAATTTCTACCATAAAATTCTGATGTGGAACTTACCCACCAATACAGTCCAATAGTGGTTGAGTTAATAATGGGAATTACCATAATTTCTATTACAAGTTACTGCAAAAATTCTATTACAAATCTTCCTCCTCTATAATCATCTCCTATATAATCACAACTCCCATACAATCACATTAATTTTTGAGACAATTTATTAAAAAACTTATAAAAAACTTTTATATAATCACATTCTTTGCAATTCTTGGTTGCATTAACAGTGTAAACCCTTTTAAAGTGCATTTAAGCATCAGGAGTCATAAAAACCCGAAGCATCAACAACATACATATTTTTGGCTAAATGTAATCGGTGGTCTGCTATATATAGCAAAGTACAGTAATAGTACTCAGCATTTTTTTTCAAATGCTCAAAAAAAAGTGAGAAAAAGCTTCTAACAATGTTGATTTTTTTTCCTTTTTTATTTATTTATTTATTTATTATTTTTTATTTATTTAAAACAGGCGCACGTTAGGGTGAGTACCCGCATCATATCTAAGCCATAAGCTACAATCAGCAGAACATATTTTTTCTTTTAGTTATAATAACAATTTTAGGTGACACTATACGTAGAGAATCTATGACACATCTTTTTTTATTTTTATTATTATTACACAAAAACAAAAAAAAAACTTTACACTTTACATTACATAATCGAACCAATGCAAAAAAAGAACAAATTCTTTCGTTACAATTTTTCGTTACGGCCTTTGATTATCAATTCATCATACCGGCAAAAATTCAGAAGAAAAAAAAAACCAAAATTCTAAAAACCTCGGAAAGTATAAGTATAAACATAAAGTAAAATAGACACACAAATGCAAAAAGGAGTACCAGGAGCGGAGTATGAAATACGAAGTGTATGGTTTACAGGCAAGTTAGATGACTTCCGCAATCTTTGGCATCTGATTGGATAAAAAATCCTTGTGACTTCTGTAACACCCCAAACAATACTAAAAAAGGTTATCAAAAGAAATTGCAAATCTAATTGGTAAAAAAAAAAATTCTTAACCGTAATATTGATGTTGCAATGGAGTGTATACCAGGAACGTAGTACAAAGTACGAAGTGTATGGTTTGCTGAAGAGTTAAATGGTGAACTTGTGACTTTAGATTTCTATATTAGTTCATGTGTCTAATTTTTTTGACCGGTCATTGATTAAACACAAAAATGTAAATAATACAACAATATAACCTCTGTTAGTATTATTAATAGTTCTCTTATGTGCTGTACGGGAGTGTGATTCTCAGTATCTGTTTGAAAAACAGAAAAATATTGTGTGTGACCAACACTTTTGAGAGGCGCCTAGGATTAATTTCCAAAGAAACTAGTAGGTTGATCCATTCTGGACCTTGCCGAGCGTACTGTGTCTTTGATTAGTTCTTTTCGGCTATATAGTGTAATATGAATAACAAACTACATATCAAGCCCTTGAGTCCGGTGATACTATCGCAATGTTTCTGCGCCCCAACATCACGATATTAATTTATTCTACTCCTGCCTTATGATCATCATATTATTATTAAATTGATCATACCTCCGATCTTATTACTAACTATAGTTATCCCGTTTTCCTTATTTGTTCTATGGATATATACCAGGAATGTAGTACGAAGTACGAATACCAGGAACGTAGTACGAAGTACGAAGTGTATGGTTAACAGGCAACTATCTGTGTACGATTCCTTGAATCTTATTGGATGGCGTATTCAAATTGATCATTGGATGTTCGGTATATAATCACATCATATGAAAGCGTTTTTGTAATTCGTTTTGATAAACTTGTGGCTGTGCGCATCTTCTATATTCTGCCACGAGAATCTGTACCTGTTATGCCTTGCTACTTTTGGTAATCAATTCGAGGATATAGTATGATTTTCCGAATTTGTTTACTTTATAGATTTTATGCATTCTTTGGATAGATTTAGATCCGTTTATGCATGATCCCTGCTATTGAGCAGGTTTGTTTGCTTGCTTTTTTTAATTATTTTTGAAAATCATCTGCTTGTGATTTTTTTTTATGAAGTTACAATATATGTAAGAATTCTGCGAAAATCAGCATAGGCGACGAATCAAACCATCCCTCTCACATTTCATGTTACCCATTCATATGATAGATAATATAGATAGATAAAATTGGTAAGCTTAAAATATATTTCTGTCATTATTAACACATCTGTATGTAAAATAATTTGTGCCCACGCTCTGGTCACGTTTAAATGACGAACTCTGAATCACGTGGTATGGATAATTATAAAAATAACCACATTTTTTCATTTTGATTACGATCGATTTTTTTTATGTAAACTGCTATACTATGATCACTACAAATGTAAACGTTTATTGCATCAGCATATTCGACTTCATTGTAAAGAATTCATCGCATCATATAATCATATAACAAATTCGTTGCATCACAATGATTTATCTCCGATTCGCATGCAAGAAATCAACCAATCGTAACCGTTTTAAAGGCTACATTCTCGCGGTGATTAGCGATTTACGGAGTTAGAGAAGATAAAAAAAATCCACATGTTCATTTCTGATTACGATTTTTATGTAATCGTGCATTAGTTTTTCTAATTCATCTGTTAAACTGCAAATAAAACATTATAATTAACTGCATTATGAAGAATTAGTAGAGATACATGCAACCACCAAATCAAATCAACCGATTGGAAGCATTTTAAAGGCTATATTTTTTTGGCATTTAAAGAATTACAATTAGTAGACATTTTAAAGGCTACTGTATATGATTATTATTTGAAAAAGCACTAAATTTAATTAATCAAGAATTAAATGAGCATTGGATTAGCGATAAAGAGGCAAAGAATATACCAAAATTTTTAAAAATGTCTGCATATCGTTAAAGTATAAATGTTTATTACCAAGATTCTGAATTATATGCAATTTGTTGAATATCCACAATTTACTTCCATTTCACGTTATACATGAACCAACACTTTGTTTAATCTAAACTTATAAGATTACAAAATTTTTTATACATATATCCCTATAACAAATTGCAGCATGGAATGATACTGCAATACACAAGAAAGTTTTAATATGGAACCACACGAACCTGCACGTAAATCTATACGAGACAATGATGGAATAGCACGTTTACAGCACGTAATAAGGCACAGATTCCGTGCGATAGTGCACGTACTAACGTGCAATTTTATGTGTTTTCTCATGCATTGTCTCGTCCATATTTATGTGCAGGTAATATATAATAGCATATATCCATACATATATACATAATAATATATATCGTATATGCATTATTTTATTAACTAAATTTTATAATTTTATTAATTAAATTTTATAAGTTTTATTAACTAAATTTTGTATTTTATTAACTAACTTTAATTATTTTACTAATTAAATTTTATAATACTAATACTTTAATTTAATATTTACATTCAGAATAAGAAAATGCTTCTAATTACTAAAACTACCAACTTTAAAAATAACCCAGCAACTAATAATATTGAAAAAAAAAACAAAGTAATAGTACCAAAATGAAAGGTTTAAAATAATTCGAAATGACTACTTTAGAAATAAATCCAATAGGGACAACTCCGTTTGTGGCAAATCAAATAGCAGTAATTCAAGGGAGATACTAAAATACAATAATATACAGAAAAGAATTAAAAAATAAAAGAAAAAGTAATAGCAAAAAAAATTAAAGCTGCGATACCACCAAAAATGATGAAAAAACATACACCAAAATGATAGTGATTCCAAAAGAGTAACTTCCAAGGCAATAACTCTAA
>QKWP01000361.1:76036-175402 GCA_003550325.1 Gigaspora rosea | reverse complement strand
AAAAATTCTATAATATTACCTTATGTGTTTACAATATTGATTTTCTTTATATGTACGTTGACTTAACTATTTATCATCATACTTTCTTGACTTATTGTGCTTATGTGTTAATATTATAGCTTGTTTACTCAGGATTATGTTTGGATTATCGATTTATGTATTGAGTCACTTAAGATTTTGTTTATGTTGTTTGCCAACTATATAAAATTGTGCAGATTTACGTAATCATTTTTAACTTTTACGATTGTTGCATATTCGATTATTATTTTTTTGCAAATATCAGGTATCTACATCGTCATTGCCCCTTAAATATATTATTATTGTTCGCGCATTACATGACCTTAAAATTAATACCTTATTAACGCCCTCCCTACATTGTTTTTCGTAAACTGACTCTTAAATTGATCGCGTAATTAATCGGATCTCAGATTTTTCATATGAAAGAACAATGCTTTACTAATTATGAAATTGCATATATTAAATTTTATGAATTAATAATGTGAATTTGACACTGAACATGTGCACCTTATCTAAATTGCGAATCGAAATTTGACTACCGTGTGGACTAGGAAAACCTGTCTTTGAAGGGGGTTTCCATTTTGAGAAAATGGCGATTATTTGTTGTGAAACCTAAATTTACCTCTTGATTTTTTGTTTATTTTAAATATCGATTACTGAATAAACAATGTCATGTGATTATGAAACACTGATTGACCAATCTAATTTAATTGAGTCGTCAATCTTTGGTTGTAAATCTATTTTTAGAACACGATCGTTAAAAAATTGGTTTAACATTCAAGTTAAAAATCACGATAATTTATTATATCAACATAGGGTAAAAAGTAAAATACATGTGTAAAAACCAGCGCTTTAATTTAAATCAAAGTCTCAAAATAGTTGAAAAAGTGTCAAAGGCGGGTTTTCCTAGTACACAACCCAAATAGCCAACTAGAATATCCGGATGGTTGCAATAATTAGATCATGTATATATTATCAGAATCTAATAGGCGTTTAGGAAAAATTATGTTAGATAATTCTATCCATACATAATATCTAGCATCATAGTGTACTAATTTCCCCGCTCCTGGTTTCGCGCAACTACATTGCGCAGCTACTTATTTTTTAATGGAATTAAGTTGCTTTTAACCAATTCAAATTCTTTTTTTTCCATATCTAATATAGTATAGTATTATATCGATTCATACAGATTCATATCGATTCATATGATATCTAATTGTCCGAAGCGTAGCGAAGGACTTTATACGTTTATGTAAGGTAATACAAAAGTTCCATCTTTGATGCATCAATAATAGTAACATCAAAAAATGTAACTTCTGTATTTGGTGTCTGCATGCATATAATAGTTGTATCGCATCAAAAAAATGAAATTAGATCTTAGTTGTTATTGCGCTTCGGACACACAATTCTGTGCATTAACCTAGTATATATAATAATATAATAAAAATGGTTGGTAGGAAATTTTCCTTTTATAGAATAAGAGGAAGTTTGACTCCTGATCATATGCACAAAAGCGACACAAAATACGATAAATAGTAAAAAAAGAACACACCACATAAAATTAAGTAAAAAATGCCCAGCTGATAATTTTGCTATAGAACCTGCTAACAACTTGGGCTAAACGCTGACCTAGATCCGATGCAACCAACCCAGAACGTAACCAACCCAGAATTTTGGTGACCCTTCTGTAAAATTCTTTTAGTGACACATAGTGTATAGCCTATTTTTTATTTTTTTTTTATTTATATTTATTTTTTTTTATTTTTTTTTCTATTTATTTTTTATTTATTTATTTTTTTTTATTTATTTTTTTTTATTTATTTTATTTTTTATTTATTTTTTTTGATCCCAATTGTGCCAATTGTTCGATTTTTGATATTTATTTTCTCGCTATCTTATTCGGTGTCACCCGATAGAGACCTTATTTTCTGTAATTGTCCAATAGGACTGACAAAAAAAATATGACTTTCGACCCAATTTTTTGATTCCTTGTGCGAAATGAAAATAACCGTGAATAATCTTAAATGTGAACATTTTCTATTAATTCACAGTAATTGAAAAAACCCCTCGAGTGACCGACCCATGTTTTCAATTCCATGTAATGCAAAATAAAAAATCAACTTTGCATAGTCTTATATTGCAAAATCCATTATCGTTCTTTTTGATTTGATTAATTTATGGTTTTTTTCTTTTGAGTTCTGTGCATTTACGATTACAATATATGCAATCATTTAAATTTGGTATATTTTTGGACGCCATTTAATGCATATAATAAAAATACTATAAAAGTACTCATGAAATGAGTTCTGAAATATGCCGAGTCTTGGTGATTGTTTGTATTTAATCATGGGACTCACAAAGTTTGCAAATAAATCATAAATTGATCAAATCCAACTAAATCGAAAAGAGCGATAATGCAGTACACAGTGGTTAAAGTTTGAGTTAGTTTGTATTGATATATCATCACTTTCATTGTTACAGCGAAACATTCTTTAATAAAACTCAATTGCCATTCTGGTGACCGCTGTATTAAGTTAAAATCATGCAAGTTTGTATTAGAATTTTTATAATTTTTACTATGTGATACATAAAAAATTCTGTAACAGAACTTACTTGTTATTCTATTGACCACAGCATGGTTAATATTGAATTATTTTGCATTTGAATTGTTTTATTCTATTGCTAGAGTTTTTCACGACGATATAAATAATAAAATACTATAGCCGTGATCACTGTCAATACGCATCAAAAATAATAGAATTAAAGATCGTGCATACTTATATGAGATTATCGAACTATACAGGGAATAATCCATACCAGATTTAGGACAATAGATCTTAGAAGATCTAAAGATATCCACTGTAATGAATTAAAAAATTTAATTTTCGAAATTGTAAATAATTTCTTATCTGGTAAGCATTCCGCATGCGCATATGTTTCTTGTAATTCCAGTTCCATTTGGTAACGGTGACCAATTTTAGTATTATTTCCACAATATTAATAACTTGTACTAAAAATGGAAGTAATTAGTAACTGGGTGGCGTAGTTAGTCGCGTAATGCTAATTTTCAGTGTAATGCTAAATTTTTGGTGTCACGCTAAAATTCCAGCGCAACACTTAATTATTAGTGTATCGCTGGAAATTCAGCGTAACGCTCTAAGATTTGAAATGCATATAAACACCTGAAATTTAATAAAGTCTAATCAGTTCCACATCCATAAAGCATAAAAGTATTATTGAATTCCACTTTATCTTTAATAAGCCTTGTGAGACTCAATTCGACGGATTGAACTGACTTATAACTTCGCCTCAGTTTATTAAGACTTGAGTTCTTTGTACATGGTTAGAGTTAGACTGGTCTAATTACCTTTCCTTCGTATTGCTCTCCCATTTAATCGTTACATTACGTTTGCCATCTATGTGTATATGTAAATGACGCGGCTAATCGTTTAAATAACATTTCCAAAATAAAATATATCAAAAACCTAATCGTCCCATTTGATAAAGAAGAAAATCATAACTCTGATCTTCTCCTTATAATTGACTTTGTTAATATTAATAATACTATATAAATAAGATCTAATGGTACGTTATTATATGAAATTATACACGAGTAAATCATAATCTCGGTGCATATAAATTAATTAATATCTCTATGATTTAGTCCAAACATAATTGTAAAAATTATTATAAGACTTATTTCACATATTGCAGTTTTGATTAGTAAATTATTCATGTAATCCAGACTTTTAGATTCATTTTGATGAAATATTTTTTAAAAAAAGTGTCACTGACCAAATTATTTAATCAATATGTTTAAACTATATAATCAGTATTATTGTCTATTAAATTTTTATTGAACTAAATTTTATTGAACTAAATTCTGCCGGGTTAACAAACTAATTGAATAAAATGCTAGTTTCTGATTTTCTGAATTTTATTTTATTTTTTTTGTTTTTTTTTTTGTTTTTTTTTTTTTTTTTNAATTTTAAAATTTGTCAATAGTTTAAAATATATATATATATATATATATAATCAAATAGAAATTAGAAATTGGAAATCAAAGTCAGAAACCGATTGTTTTTTTTTGATAAATTTTGGAATACAGAATTTTTACAAATCGCAAAAATGCATATTTATACTCATTGATAAATTAATGTGAATGAAATTATTTAAAGGGTATTAGTTAGTGGCAAAACGTGTATTATGTGTAAAAAGCAAATTTGTTTAGTTGTTATCCTAATATGTAATAACGTTTGTAATAATTAATGTAGATAGAATCAGTGTTGGAAATTAGTGTTCTCAAAGTTCTCATGTGAACTTTATTATAAATTTCTGAACATTATAAATTTTTTACTGTTCACTATTAAAAATTTTTTTGATAACAGAATACATTAGCGAAATTCTGTACTGATTTGAGTGGATTCAGTTGATTCTGACAGTGGTTATCATTTCTCAACCCAGTAAAATTCTAAATGCCCAACCAATATACAAAAAATTATATTATTCATGCTCAAAAATTATGCTTTTGCTATTATTTATTATAGCATATGAAAATGCAATGCAGTTCCGGCTTTATTTTGCTTGCTATGACTTGGTCGGAACACGTGACGACGACTTTTCTGGAAGTACAGTGATCGACCGTTGGAAACCGGTTCTTGTGCACAACCAAATCGGGGAGGATATTGAATGCAAGATCAAGGAATTTTCGAAATGGCGTGATTCTGACATTCGGGTAAGAAATTGTGGAATAGATGATAAAGATTGATGAATCTATTCGAAGTAGAATAGTATGAAAAGACCATGTAATGTACTATTCAACGATTTCAGAGATAGAAAGATATCGATAGATAGAGATAAATAAAAAATTAGAAACCGATCTTGGTTTCACTGCCCCTCGTTAATAAAAACAGCTTCATGTGCTCACCATATACCCGATACGCCTTAGCTTGCCAAATCGTACCGCCTCTCACCATTGGGTATATCGTGAGGTGTTTTTTTGGTCTAGGTGTTGATGGTTGTCTGTCCCGTGGCAACGGCCCGGATTTCCGCCTTCAACACTATACACAATTTACAATTTATGAAATGATCAGCAAACATCAAGCTATGCTGTATATGGTACAACGTGTTACGCATTTTCAATAAATTTGATACATCAACATGCACGACGTACGTACTTTCTTTCTTGAGTTAAAATGTCATTCAGTAATAACCAATATGATAAACAGGCAGAAAAAATTGACAACTCATCAGATATCATTCAAATAACCAACAATATTACTCAATTGCATTTAGAAGATAGCAAGTCGCAGGATTTTTCCCAGGATTTTCTTAATGAAATTGTTAGAAAAATGTGTAACCTGTATAATAAAGAAAAATTACAAGGCACAAATTGCCCTTCAGTTCTTGATATATTGGAACAATTTCTTATAAAAAAGAAGCAAAGTCCAGTTAATGTAATCAATTTTTGTTTAAATGATCAAATAAATCCTACGGTTCAGATCATTCTTGGAAATTGTTAACATTATGGAAAATGGATTGGAAAGGATGAATATAAAGCATTTATTTATTATCAAAAATCTGCAGATATGGGAGATGCTATTGGAATAAATAATGTTGGATATTGTTATAATGACGGAATTGGAGTTGAAAAAGATGATCATAAGGCTTTCATATATTATCAAAAATCTGCAGAAATGGGTTACGCTTTAGGGACATATAATGTTGGATATTGCTATCAGAATGGAATTGGAGTTGAACAAGATGAAAATAAGGCTTTCATTAATTATCAAATAACTGCAAATATGGGAGATGCTGATGGAACATATCAGGTTGGATATTGCTATGAAGAAGGAATTGGAGTTGAAAAAGATAAATATAAGGCATTCATTTATTATCAAAAAGCTGCAGAGATGGGTTTTGTTAATGGAATGTTAAAAGTTGCAAGGTGTTATCTTAATGGAGTTGGAGTTGAAAAGGATGAATATAAGGCATACATTCTTTATCAAAAATCTGTAGAGATTGGTAACGCTAGTGGAATATCAAGCGTTGCATAATGTTATCGAAAAGAATTGGAATAACAAGAAATCTAATACGGTAAGGATACAGTCGTCCCTCTATAGAATCCCCTCCCATATAATCACATTTATGTTTAGGCCAAAATATGATTTAATTTCTAAGAAAAAAATCTCCATATAAGCACAACTCCTTTATAAGCACATTTTTTAAAAAATTTATTATGTGTCCAACTGTGTGATTATATGGGAGGACAACTGTATCAAAGGTAAATATTGAGGTTCAATTTATGCAGGATGTATTGCGACGTACTGCTATCAAATATAACAGCAGGATATTGTTACATTGACTAGTTTAGGTTTTCAGGATTAGGGAAAACATAGGGTTGGAGTAGAATGATGTTCCAAAAATAGCAATAAGGTAATTAAAATTTAGATATAGCTATCTTGGTTAAAGTTGTAAAAATTACCATAATTTAGTATTCAATTAATTCTTCGAGATCCAGATGTTTTTTACTATGCCAATGTGTAAGCAAGTAATGAAAATGTTTATTATAGAAATGCAAATTTATTTGAAACATACAGATTTTTATAGTAATTGATGGTGTATAATATTGAAAACATCAAAATTTACAACCTAGATCTTTTCACCAGTGTTTAAAATTCAAAAAAAATTTTACTTGCACAAATTAACAATTTTGTGTAACAAAAGTAAATTTATTATGAAAATTTAAAAAAATTTACATGCACAAACCCATTTTTTCAAATTTTTTCTTGCACATTAAAAAATTTACTTGCACTGTGCATGCATGTGCAAGCCAATTTTAAACCCTGCTTTTCACTAAGATACGATTTTTAATGCAGTTAATGGATATATTTTTGAATGTACTATTTTTTTTAAAAAAATAATTCTTTTTGTTATGGTGCTCCAAGTCATTGCTTATCAACGAGCGCTAAAATTTAAATTATTTTTATATGTGGCAGCCAATCAAAATCATTTATTTAATTAGTTTTGAATATTTTAAAAGAATTTAACCGATAAATTTGATAAAGCTAATGACAGATTTAGTTTTATCGGCTAATATTTTTTTTAAAAAAAAAGTTTAAAATATTTTTAAAAATTAAATTTAAAATCATTATTTTAAAAAAAAATTGTAAATTTGATGAGAAGTGACCATAGATAACCCAAAGTGAAACAAAACTGTGGGTACGATTAGTATGATAAAAAGAAATATTAACAGATGAAATCGAGAAAGAAAAAAGTAAAACAAGAAAATATAAAAGTACAATTCATAAATAATATTTACAGTACTAAATTATCTGTTTTATGTAATACGGATACTTTATTGTCAATGGAACGGCTAATAACAAGAGCCAAAACACTCTGTCCGACCCAAAAAAGCTGGTGCACGTAAGTGTGTAATTCGTAAATTAAGAAATTACAGTCGCTATTTTAATATTGGTACACACTTATATTGGTACACACTTAGTGATTAATAAAAAAAAAATAAAAAAAGAAAAATAAAAAATTATTATAAGCTTACCTAAATGAAAATACAAATCAAATTTGAATGTATTAAACGAACTATTAGGAAATTTTCATTCGCAACGTAAAATTGCGAATTATGTTTTCTGAAAGAGCATCTCTAATTCATTTTTCGACTCCTATGTTTGGTTTCTTGATCGAACAAATTACTTCATGAAAATTTTCACTATAGCAAATTTGATTCCTAAATTAATTTTATTCATCTTGATTAAATTGCGAATTTGTTCTATTACCGATACGATTAATTTTAAAATATTAACCACCCACTATTTGAACGTTGGATTATATTAAAAGTCTGGATATTACAGTATATTTAGACACTCGTTATAGCGATTTTTATCCGTTAAAAACTTCGCTGATGAAGTCGATCAACGGTTTTGTGAGACCAAACAGCCAGTAGAATTGTACACATATGCGATAATTGACCGATGATTCAACTACAATCAAGTGTAATGTTAGGCTTTTAAAATTATTCATATCTCAACTTTACATAATAAAGCCGTTCCAATTTGATCCTTGGTTTAACATAACAATAATAAAATGATTTATAAATCTAGACGGTGACTAAAAAAAAACATGAGATATTGATTGTGTAAAAAAAATTTTTTTTAAAACTGTCAAAATAATTTTTATATAAATTGATGCACGTGTAGAGGCAGCTATGTTAAACTTAATTTTAAATTGGCGTAGGTTAATCAGGTTTTTGTGTTCTTACAAAAAGTTTTTTTTGCGAAATTTTACCTTATGTTATTATCTATATTCTAGCAAATCCACATTCGCAGAAAAAAAAATGCAATACCAATTATAACGATAATTTAAGGCCTAATAAAAAAAAAAAAAGATTGATTCAAGTATAATTAAAAAAAAAACACATGCAACATTAAAAGAATTAATAATCCTTAAAAAAAACATCAGAGAGAGTTAAAACACCAGGATTAATATAAATATTGGATTTAAAGTGCATTTTTAATTGCATTTAGGTTCATTTATAACTTGTTGTATTAATTTTATTTGAAAAATATTAATAAAAAGGGCACTCTAACCTATAATTTCAAAATTCAATTTATAATCCAATTAAACTATTAAATTCGTGCATATTATTGAATAATAATAATTATCCGATACCATACTATTATCGGTACTATCAAATAACTCGAGTTATTTGGTATATGATATTCTTAAAATTGTTGTTTTAACTGGGTAACTTATTCTAATTCATTATATTTAAAATCTTATAATCGAATAAGCTATATACACAATCTAAGTATTTTATTTAATTGTTTTATTTATATTCTAATTACGGTATACAAACTAATGCCCTTTCTTTTTTTTTCTTTTTTCTTTTCTTTTCTTTCTTTCTTTTTTTTTTTTTTTGTAATCTTTACTTAAAATTCATATTATAGCGTTAAGAACTTTAATAAATGTTAAACCAAATGTGATAAGACAATTCTGAATGCGACAGTCAGTTTTTATTCCGATATCTTTGAACAAGATAGTGCTGAATACGATAGAAAATTCATTTTCGAAGAACCTTTAGGCGAAATCATGCAAAGATAGTGACTTTGATGCTGTGAAATTATATGTTTAAAATATGGTTTTTCGATTATTGCTAATTGTTACTTGTTCTCGAGAATTGCTTAAAAATTTATCATGTTTGTTTATATAATTTAAATTTTCGTTCGTAATAGATTTATCATCATAATTGTAATCAACATTAGGCTGCCTCGCTTTAAAATTCTAACCTGCTTCGATGTTACTTTTTAAGTATTAGTAGGAATTGTACTATTAATAAATTTCATTTATTTCGTCGCTTGTTGGCTTGCAATATTCAGTTCGATATCTTTTTTTTTCAGTATTTGTATTAATTTATTATCTTAATATTATATAAAAGGTTGTGGCTGAAGCTGAAGTTGAGATTATGGGTCTTTATTAAATCTATAATACAGTCAGACCTCTCTAAGTCACCCCCTTGGGACCACACTTCAATAACGTGCATTTAAAGGATAATAAGAAAAGTGCATTTATAGAGGTCAAGTATATAATTGGGCCAGCACTTAAGAGTGCATTTAAAGAGGGTGTGCACTTATAGAGGGTGCACTTAGAGATGTCTGACTGTATCTACTAAATTCACTTATAATGTTTTATTAATAAACCTAACCCTAAACCCTAACCTAACTCTAAAAAAATAGCTGACAAAAATTTTTCAAATTTAATATTAAAATATTTCAAGAACTCAGCTTCAGCTGCCACATAAAATAAGCATGGAAACGAAAACAGTTCGCTCTGAATAAAGAATACTTTTTAATTAATAACTTAGGGTTCAACATAAAAAGTTCATTTAGGTGCTTTTCTATTAATTGACTGAATAAAAATGCTGAGAAATAAAATTATAGTGGCGAAATAATTACACTAATATTGTATAAATTAGTGAAATTGGTGAAATTAATTCATCTAAATTTTACCCCTGAGCACCGTAAATCGCCATACACAAGACCTGGCTGGGTCTCTTACATTCTGCCAATTTTAATCTATAATGGATCCAGATCTAGTATACAGCCGAGTTCATATAATTATAAGAAACTCTGACGAGTATACGCATTTTTCTTTTACTAATAGGCGGTCTGGATATTTGAAAAAATCCAGGTTTGATTAATATAGATTCTGTGATTCGCACCCGGGTATACTACATAGTGGGCTCTTAAATATGACGATTTACGGTGATAAACCCACAACTATATTGAAGAGCTCGTGACGTAATTATTCATACCAAGTTTTTCCAATCTTTTGCTATTAATTAGATTAGATTGAACGATGTGGTAGTGTTATGTTACATTCCTACATCCATCGGTCTGGAAGTACAGTACGTACATGGCATGACTAACTTCCTAATTTGTTGATAAGTGTTACAATGCGGCAATATCTTAAATAAATTCAATGTTTCCAAATGTAACACATATTCTTTCATTACGTTAAAATGTCTGAAAACCAACTGGAAAAAATCGGAAGTTCATCAGATATTATTCAAATAGCCGAAAATGCTAATCAATTCTATTTAGAATGTAACAAATCTCAGGATTTTTCTCAGGATTTTCTTAATGAAATTGTTAAAGAAATGTGTAATCTATATAATGAAGAAAAATTGAAAGGCAAAAATTCCCTTTCAGCTCTTAATACACTAGAACAATTTATAATAAATAAGAACCAAGATCCAGTTAATATCATCAATTTTTGCTTAAATGATCAAATCAATCCTACAATTCAAATTATTCTTGCAAGTTGCTATTGTTATGGTAAATGGTTTGAAAAAGATGAACATAAGGCATTAATTTATTATAAAAAATCTGCTGATATGGGTGATGCTAGGGGAATAAATGGTGTTGGATATTGTTATAGTCAAGGAATTGGTGTTGAAAAAAATAAATATAAGGCATTTATTTATTATCAAAAATCTGCAGAAATGGGTGACGCCCTTGGAACAAATAATGTTGGGTATTGTTATCGAAATGGAATTGGAGTTAAAAAGGATGAACATAAAGCATTCATTTATTACCTAAAATCTGCAGAAATTGGATACTCTGAAGGGACATGTAGTGTTGGATATTGTTATGATAAAGGAATTGGTGTTGAAAAAAATGAATATAAGGCCTTCATTTATTATCAAAAATCTGCAGAGATGGGAAATGCTAGAGGGATATATAATGTTGGAAATTGTTATGATGAAGGAATTGGTGTTGAAAAAGATGAATATAAGGCATTTAATTATTACAAAAAATCTGCAGAGATGGAGTATGTCAGTGGAACATATAATGTTGGATATTGTTATCTTAACGGAATTGGTGTTGAAAAGGATGAATATAAAGCATTTATTTATTATCAAAAATCTGCAGAGATGGGAGACGTTAGTGGAATATATATGATTGGATATTGTTATCAATATGGAATTGGTGTTGAAAATGATGAACGTAAAGCTTTCAGTTATTATCAAAAATCTGCCGAGATGGGAGATGATGATGGAACTTATAAAGTAGGATGCTGTTATGAAGAAGGAATTGGTGTTAAAAAAGATGAACATGAGTCATTCATATATTATCAAAAATCTGCAGATATGGGTTATGTTTACGGAATGTTAAAAGTTGCAAAGTGTTATCTTGGCGGAGTTGGTGTTGAAAAAGATGAGTATAAGGCATACATTTATTATCAAAAATCTGTAGAAATGAATCTTACTAGTAGAATATCAAGTGTTGTATGATGTTATCGAAATGGAGTCGGAATAACAAGAGGGCTCTATCATGAAATCCCGAAAAACTGATTCACGAAAACTAAATGTCATGTTGCGTGATGCATATTAAAATCTATTATTATGATTATATTCTTCAGTGGAATTTAAATATGCATCATGAGAATCTCTTTTCAGGATTTCGTGACAAACCCAAGAAAAAAAGCAATATTTAAAAAATTGATTTTATAAGTAAAATTTCGCGCTATAGCTAAGGTTGTAAATTATCTGCTTCATAATTTAATATAATGATTTTGATGAGATTAATGCAAAATATTGACTGGATTCTTCGAGATCCAGATGTTTTTACTATGCCAATACATATACATCTAATGAAAATGTTTCAAATTTAGTTAAAGTCGTTACATAATAATCTGATTTATTACAAGCTTAATCATGAGGACTAGATTCTCATAATGATTAATAGAAAATAACAACCTAATCACCTGGATTTGCTGCCTTTAACAGATCAATTGATGAACACCATTTTTAATAGTAGTTAATGGATAAACTATTGAATATTCTATTTTAACAACATTCTTTTCAGACAGAAATAGTTCGAAGCGAAATAAAATTGACTATACTTAGTATAATAAAAAGAAAAATTAACATATGAAAGCATTAAATTAAAAACATTATTTATAAATAATTCTTGCAGCATTAAAGTTTTTATGAAATATATTACTGTCAACTGAGCGGGACGTAACCATGAATATAAGCTCTTAACAAAAAGAATTGAGCATGTGAGTTTCTTTGGCTTGTTCAAAATTTGCGATGTAAACATATCAGATATATGTTTTGCTCTGCATCATATCAATTATTAATTTTCATTTGTAAATTAAAAATGACAGAGTCGTTTTAATATTGGTACATACTTTCGATTATTACATGCTTGCCTAAATAAAATTACAAATTAATTTGAATCATCAAACGAATAGCGTAATTTAAATTTTCTGTATTCACTACGTAAAACCTATCCGCATTTTCTTGAACATCGCAAATCATTTTTCTGAAAGAGCATCCATTATAAATTGTTTGATAATTAATTAACAAAAATTCTCAGTATGGCAATTTGGGTTCTAAATTAATTTTAGGAGAATTTACACATCGGGACTCAAATTTGAAAATAATTATGAATGGGGCCCAACTTAAAAATATAAAGGCTTAATTTTGAAAATATTACAAAATGTGCCCAAGTAGACGAATCATAGCTTAATCAGGATCTCATGTACGTACGTACGTAACTCAAATTTGACTTCTAGTGCATAATAAATTCGTAGTTACTACTAATGATGCCTGGCGAAACTATTTTTGTGATGGCGAAAGGTTTCGTCATGGTTTCGCCAGACGAAACCATTGGCGATTGACGAAACCACTGACGATAGACGAAACCATTGACGATTGACGAAACCATTGACGATTGACGAAACCATTGACGATTGACGAAACCATTGACGATTGACGAAACCATTGACGATTGACGAAATCCCTATCAATTAATAAATCAATTTGGCAGTAACATAAACAAGGTACAGTCGATACTCTTTGATCATTGTACCGTATTTACGTGAAATAACACGCACCTGCGCGTTATTTCCGTACGCGTATAGGCGTTATTTCAAGGTAAGGTCTAATTTCTACAAAATTGAATTTTTCGAAATCTAAGTAAATTTTTGTCTCATATTTAAATTCGTCATTCACAAAAATTTTACAGATAATTAATTCATTAACAAGCCTTATTTCAATAGGTAGATAAGCTTTTTCTTAATCTTAACCACTTCAGTTTATTCTCCGACGGCAGTTAGAGGCCGTCGGAAAATAAACTGGGTTTAAATAATAAAATTTAAAATGACTTCACTCACAAAAGAACTTACTTCGAAGACAAAATATACGAAATTATGCTGCTGTAAAAATTTGACCTGGTTGAATGTTTTGATCCGGGTGATCCAGTTTATTACAACCCGCGTCTAAACTCTAAATATACATACTGTAATGCGAAAGTAAAGTACCATAATTAGAGTATAGTATCTAGTTACACATTACTCTAATTAGCCGCACCAAGTTTTCAACACATATGGTCACGGAACCGTATAAGTTCATATACAAGACCCAGGCTGGTACATCCCACTGATTTTAAAGTAAAAATTATATGGTACCATTAGAGATGGGTTTTATGCGAGCGCATCAATGTGCATACCGGTATTAACGCTTTAACTAAATCCAAGAAGACTATTCCAAAAAAAAAAAAAAAAGTCAGCATCGATTTGCTGTCCTGGTTGAGCCTCGCGTTAGGAAATTTAATTATAGTGCCTCAACTTAGTTAAACCTCATGGTGATTAGCATAGGGGTGTGCATTATTTTGGAATGCACATGGGCGTTATTTTGAAACCAACTATGCTATTTTAAGAAAATGAAATTTTGAAATAACGCCCATGTGCATTATTTTACATAGATACGAATTGTGAAACTATGACGATTATCGTATAGTCAGAAATAACGCGCAGGGAAGTAATTTGAATTTTGACCCGAATTAAGCTTAATTTAAACCAAAATTCGAAATAACCCTGCGAGTTATTTTTTGTGACTATATGGTAGTAAAATTATTTACAAAACTATTATCACAGAAATAGAAAAACTACTACAATATAATGTAGCTTAAGCCAAAGCAAGTTATACAGCTTGTATATTATTCAAATTTAAAAGCTAAGTTATGCATACAAAATGTTTGCTACGTTCATCATATCCACTACATTTACTACATTTCTAATTCTATTTTCTATTTCTCTAGACTGGCTAAGTTGGCCCACATTCTGGGCAGTGTTTAAAATTCAGATCTAAAACTATATGCACAGCGTGCAAGAATTGGAAAGGTTTTGAGTGCACAAACAACCAACCTGTTGCACATGTGTGCATGTAAAAAAAATTTTTTCATGCACATATATTTTTATCACACATGTCCTCATAATATTTGCTGCTGTGAACATTTATTTACAATTACAATATACCAGTACGATCACATGAAATGTGTGAGGGATGGTTTAATTAATGTTTTTGGGCATGGCCTACAGAATCCTTTTTTAGTAGAAGTAATGGTTTTCATTTATTCATTTTTGGAAGGAGTCAACATTTTTCATATACTGTAATGTCATAAGTCGATTATGCAAACATAACATTATTGATTATAAAATTTGAAAATTGTGGCATCAAATTTATAGTTCATCCGTTTAAATGCTTTAATTGGTTACCTGCGCATTACAACATTTTAGATCATTCAAAATTTATAATAGTAGTTATTATGATATTCTAGAAATCTGTAACATTTTTGATCGTCTACATGATTGTGGATATATGGCCAGTTTGTTTACTTGATTGTTGCGTGCGAATATTCTATGATTACATTATCGTAATGGTTTGTCATAGATTATTACTACATTTTTGAGACTTTCTTAAAATGAATTAATAAAAAAAATCATTATTCCTACCAAACTAGAATTTCATATAATCATACTTATATTATAATGGCCTCAATTCAGCATCAACCCAATAATTAAAATAAAAATGATCTGTAATATCATACTTAGTACGTTCCTGGTTTTGGCATGACTGCGTCGCGCAGCTACCCTAATTCATTTCTGTCTACTTACAAACATTTACTATCGATTATTCATATATTACTGTATTATTTATAGTAATAGCGATAGTAATTGCTTAAATTAGAAAAGTAGTAGATTTGAAAATTACAAATTATTATCATTGTAACCAATATCGTTAATATATTTATTAATATATTTTGTGCATTGAAATTTAAAGTTCTCTCATGCACATAATTTTATGTGCATAAAAATATAAAATTTTTTGTTGCGCATAACTTTTTGTGCATTTTTTTATAAAATTTTAGATGCACATTTGTGCACTTAACTTGTTAAAATTTTATGCACATAAAAATATATATGTGCACAGTGCATCTTGTGCATGCCAATTTTAAACACTGATTCTGGGAACTCGCCCACCTACCCACCTAGTAATAGGTCAAAATTAGCCCATATTACTATTTGTTTTATTGTTATGACAAGTTTTTCTGAGTGCTATAGATAAAGATTCTGAGTTTTCATTATTATTTTCTATGCCACTCGAATTTTCACCAATGTCTTCTTTATCTATAGTATTTGGATCATTATAAACACACTCATCTGTTCTATCTAAATTGTTTTCATAGCTCCATTCTTTCATTAAATCTACTGCTAAATCCGTAGGATCAAAATCGAATACACCTTGCCCTGTCTTATTACTAACTATTGACTCATTATCAGATTCATTAGTACTATTATAGGATGATTCTTCATGATCAGAATCAGATTCATTGTCTTGAAATATTTCATCGTTTAAGCATACTATATTTTCAATGTCAAAGCGTTCAACAATTTCTAAATTATTATATTCGGTCTCTTCTATTTCAGAGTCTTCAGAGACTTCAGAGTCTTCAGAGTATTCATCATCATCTTTAACCAAGAAAGTTGCCGATACTACTTGTTTTTGTAAATCATCAAGTGATGATTTGTTACCATAAAAAGCAAGTTCCTTTTTTATATTTGAAATATAATAGGACCGAACTTGTGCCATAGCTTGGATTCGAGATAAAGAAAGCTGTTGCCGTCGTTTTCCATATAGCCAACCTAAAGATAAAGAGGTTCTCTCACAGTCAGCAGAATGAGGTGTAATGGAGAAGAGCTTAATTGCAAGCCGTCCAATAGATTTAGAACCTTTATAATTTGTTTGCCACCTTAGTAAAGGAGTATCAGTTTCAAAACAATAAGGCAGGTCGAATCCAGGTTTTTTTTCACAAAATAATCGAATATGAGCTACAAGATGGGCACATTCGGATTTGTCATATCCTTCTTGTTGCCATATTTTAATTGCAGTTGCTACAATTAATTCAAATTGATGTCCTCGTAGTCCAGCACCTGGCAAAGAATTATATTAACTAATATACTATATATTTATTATAAAATTTTTAAAGTACTACATACCACGATAACCCGGGTGAAGAAAATATGCAAGCAAGTAAATTTCAGCATCAAAATTTCTCCATCTCTTATTAAATATTTGTACACAATAATGTTTAAACCCTCTAGTCCATAAATTTGAAACTTTTTTAATAGTAGCTGCTAGTTGAATAAATTGTAAAAAGCAGTTTGCAAGAGTTGTTGATTGTGCTTCCAAATTTGTAATTGCAGTTCGAATAGGAGATAGGATCTTAACCAAAATCTTAAGATCTGAAAAAAAAATGGTCGCTTTAAAAGTTGCTTAATAGATCGATTTGTAATTAAGTCTGGGTTGTCATTCAAAATCTATATATTAATAGAATATAATTATTTGATTAATTATTTATTTATTAATATAAAGAAATATTAATAAATAAAATATCTTACTTTAATAAATGCATGCTCAAGTTGGCTAACAGATAAAGTGCATTCATATGCAGATGTCCACCTTGTATCTACAAATTTTTTTAGTCCACCACAAGTAATATTCAACTCATATATTGCTTGATGTAGATAAGAA
The DNA here is from genome assembly GCA_003550325.1 of Gigaspora rosea. NCBI lineage: Eukaryota > Fungi > Glomeromycota > Glomeromycetes > Diversisporales > Gigasporaceae > Gigaspora > Gigaspora rosea. The sequence continues at coordinate 157,986 of QKWP01000361.1, read as the reverse complement.
CTTGGTTGATGTGATTTTTTAAAAAATTTAATAATTTTATTGCATTCTTTTATGAGACGTGAGGCAAATGTATGTTCTAAAAAAATATATATATTAGTAATAATAATTAACTAAATATAAATATTTTATAATACATACTAAGAATATCCTTTGATATTAAATTGGTACAATGTGTGATACAATTTAGGTTTAAAATCTTTGGATATTTCTTGTGAATAATCTGCCGAGCAAGCTTTACATTGCTAGCATTGTCTGTTACAATCGCAGCAAATTTATCATATCCAATTTCATTTAAGACAGTATCAATCTTTTCTGCAAGAAATTCAGCAGTATGGGAATCCATAGAAAAATCTTTTAAAGAATATAAAATTTTATTATGTGTGGGCGTTAAAATGATAAATTATATATAGAGTTTCCACTTGGCGCCGTCCAGCCATCCAAAGCTATAAAAAACAATTTAATAAATAAAATAAATAATAAAATAAAATATCAATTAGTAAATATGCATACCAATAGTTAGGTTCTCAAATTCGTTTAAAATAACTTCACGTTTAATTGTAACTCTATAATATTCCTGATCCATTAATCTGCCTGATAGAACTTCTCTTGAAGGTGGTTGATAATTCGGACACAAATTATAAAGGAGATCGATGAAAAATGGATTTTCAATTATAGAGAATGAAATACCACAAACTACAAATGCTTTGAGTAATGAAGTATTTATAGATTTGATTCGTTCTTCAGATAAATTTTCATCTGCTTTTTGTGGAAAATATTTTTTAAGAACGGGTTGCTTATTGTTTAACTTTTGTTTTTTTAAACTGGTTGAGTTTTCTAACTGTAGTTCTTCTAAATCATCACGACAGGCTATGCGACGTAAGTACAATTGCCGAACCTCATCTTCTACATAACGACATTCTAATGCAAGGTGAGCTTCAAGTTTTGCTGGTTCACCTCTTGCCCACTTGGTTGCACAGAAATCACATTTTGCTGAAAAATGTCCATATGAGTTAGTCTTTTCTCGGCAAAAATACTTCCAAACAGGTGATAAATTTCGTCCTCCAGAGTTTGTCTCATTTAATATGGTTGAATCAGTATTATTTTCTGATGATGTCAAAGAATTTGATGATTCTTCTCTTTCATGAAAAAATTGGGAAGATGTTTCAGGTGCTTTAGATTTTCGCGTATTGTTTCGTGACATATTGATTTTTCTTGATATAAGGTAAAAACACAAGAACGCGTACAAAATGTATTTAAACAATTTTTTTATTTGTTGATCATGATTGAGAACTGCCCGGGAACTGTATGTTTGTGTAATGATAGGGTAGGACATGAGTGAGCTGGGTAACATTTTTTCAAAGTATCGAGGGTTTCAAAATTTTATTTGACTTACTTCTTCGGTATTATAAAAATAAATAACTAAAAGATAAATAAATTAAAGGTTAGTTTTATTAAAAAATAGCATTAAATTTTAAATATCTAATAATATTACCAAGAAAATTAAAATGTGCATTTTAGCTATTTTAGCTTCAATGGTAAACCAACATAGCATGAAATAAATGTTTAAAATGTAAGAAGTAACGAGGTTGGTTGATCCAATTCTCAACAGCTAAAACATTAAGGCGAATTTGTATTGTCTTTGACTGACATAAATATTTCTTGCGGGTGATGATTTTATTAAGAATTAAATGGGATATTTTTTTTTATATTTCAAATAATCAAACGAATACTGAAATAAATAGAGATAGAAAATTCTATGACCTAAGCGCAAGTTCTTTTATTAACCATCGATTATGCTTATGAGTCAATTTATTATTACGCCACATTTGCATATATATTTATTTGTATTACTAACTATATGTACTGAACAAATATCGCTATACAGGTAACAAACATATCTTAAAAAGTATATATTGTTATGTAACCTCATTGTTACTGCATTATCTTGAGTGGATGTGTATTCCAAATACGGAATTAACTTTATATTGTATAAAAATTTATTTGTCATAGGTTTTGTCAATCGCCATAGGCTTCGTCAATCGTCATAGGTTTCGTCAATCGTCATAGGTTTCGTCAATCGTCATAGGTTTCGTCAATCGTCAATTCGTCAATTGGAAATCACTTGGCGAAATGGTTTCGTAATTCGTCAGTGACGAGGGTTTCGTCACTCGTCAGGCATCATTAGTTACTACATATTAACAAATGTAAATTAGTAATCGTATGTTCAAATATGAGTATAAAATACAAGGCACTTATCTATTACTCGAATTCTAATTTCTTTCGGTCTCGATTTTCTAACAATTACTTATAAAATCAACTTCATCTTCGATTGTAAAGATTATAATTATGAGCGAAACGATCCCGCAATTACATTAGGGCCCATATTTGTAATATTTTCAAAAATTAGACCTTAATAAATAAATATTTTTAAGTTGGGCCCTAATTCATTCGGATACGTGTCATTTCACCGACAATCATTTCACCGACAGCTCACTTAGTCGACATCACACCAAGTGACAGTTTACTAAAAATACATACCTAACCCTATGTGATGTCGGCTAAGTGAACTTTCGGTGAAATGATTGTCGGTGAAGTGACCAGCACCGAATCATTCTCGCTCGGATCTCTTTATTAGACATTATTCGAAAACACATGATGGAGTAGTGCTCCACTTCATCTGTTATAGCATATTGTGCTCAGTAATAATTTTATGTCCACGTGTAAATATTCACGTGATGCAGCCTAAATGAGGATCGAAAGTACGGGCCCACGCTATGGTGTGGCGCATTCAACTTTTAATAAGGTAGCGAGTTCGAGCCTACTCAATGGTGCAGCACAAACAACTCGTTACAAATGATTTTATCTACTTCTATTAATTCGGGCCCACGCTACATTCAGTTTATTACACATATGAATTCAATGGTGCAGCGCAACAACATTTACTTTTATAAGTAGCGAGTTCGAGCAACGTCCCTAGCTCACCCACAAAATTGTTCACCCCTTGTAATTTTAACTAATCGAATTTTAGATCAGGTGTAACGTAAAAATCGAAGCAAACTCACTTTTTACATAAAAACAAGGATAGCTTAAATTTTTATTAGGAAACCATCTACTGCGTCCTATTAAAAATGTTCCTCGTGAAATTTTTTATTTTTTTTTTTTTTAACAAACCTCCGAAGAGGACGCCATGTAGGCGTACTTTATTAATAATTTACTGACTGACACCTAATATAAAATTATATTATAATAAAAATAGACTATCGGATTATTTACATCTTTATTCCGGGTCAAGTCCTTCTTACCTGCCCTAAAATCTATCTGAGAAAGTTCAGATAAAGACTCGTGAAATTTTACTAATAGCCCTATATTCTTCTAACCCTAACCTAATTATAACGTGGTTTTCTTGACTTTAATTTTACACGTATTTTTTTACTTAGAAAACAAACCATTTTTGTTGTATCTTCCCCTACATCGCCGCCAAAATTCCACCCACGCGTGACCAACAAGAAAATTCGTTAAAGTTGTCTTTATGTTAGTTAGGGTTAGAGTAAGACCTAAGTTAGGATTAGGATTTAGGTAGTTATAAAGTAAAATCGCTCAAGGAAAACCTTTTATTAATGCGCAGAAGGTGGTTAAGTATGCAATTTTTTGAGAAATGAGCGATTTTTGTCAAAACGAACGTTTGTTTTGAATTTTCCTGATCGTGTAACATTACACCTGATCTTGAAAAGTTATTGGATTCTGATCACGTGTGTGGAATTTTGGTGGCGATGTAGGGGTCAGGGAGTGGATAGCAAATTGTAAATTTAAAAGACTTTATTATAAATAATCTATTATATTAAAGCACAAACGTCCGTCCGTCACGCTATCGACCAATCAGGAAATTCAACGTGGTATTTCCTGTTTACTGACATGTATATAATTTGCCGCTCATTATAATATCATACTTGTGATTATCTTATTGGAGTTAGTGATAACTCTTTATCCGAAATGTTGTAACCTTTAACAAAATCTAATAACCGGATCCGCTTCAAATAAAAGAATAACGTTTATATTATAATGCATCAATCAAATAAAGTAGCTCTATATTGTTAATATAAAAAAATGATTTATGCATGAAGTTTGTACTTTGTACATTCTATTCTAACTTACGTACTCATCAGGTGTCATTAGTGACCAGACAAAGTGATCTAGGCGTATTTCGGAAATAAATAAGAGTTTAAAAAATCTTATTTGTGTATCAAAATTTTGAAATCGGAAAATGAAATGAGGACGAAATAAGTAAAAATTTTTTATTATGCAGATCAACAAACTATTTAATAATAATAATACGATATTAGAAGCAGTATCGATTATAAATAAGTGTATTTTTTAATTAAAAAATAAATAAGATTTGTACATCTCTTATTTGATAATAAATACGTCTTCTTGTTTTATCAAAATAAGATTTACGAATTTTACCCTTATTATTATAATGTTCCGCATCATTTCTGAATTTATGTTGATTCTTAATTGGCATGTGTTAAAATAATGTTCCGCATCATTTCTGAATTTATGTTGATTCTCAATTGGCATGTGTTAATATAATGTGATACGGGCCGATGCCAAATTCTCGGGCCGACCCGGCTGCGGAATCATATTGTTAAAAAACTTACAGTCAAACAAGAATGCAAAATAGTAGAGGCCTGCATTGGGTCCCGTGGCCCGGCCTAGCCCGGGCCAGGCCAGGCCTAATTATTAAATTTTATAAATGCGGGCCGGGCCGGGCCAAAATTTTTAAATAAATATATAATATTAAAAATTTTTAATAAAATTTATAAATTATTAAAGCTTTTAAATTTTCAATAAACAAATAAGAACCTTTTAAAATTTTAAATTTTTAATAAACAAATAAAATTTTATATTTTATTAAAATTTTTATAAATTTAAATTTAAAAATAAATTAAACTAATAAAAACTATTTTTTATAAAAATTATATAAACTAAATTTAAACAAATTAAACTAATAAAATTAAATAGTTAAAAATTTCTAATTTACATATTTTATTTAATATAAAATATTGAAATAATATAAAATGCACCTATGGTGTTCAACACCAATATGCTGTGTAACATGAAGATCAATTTAAAAAAATAAACAAAAAAAATAAACAAAAATTAAATTTAATAAACGTTAAGTTAGAGTTAATAGTTAGGGTTAGGGTGAGGCATAATATATAGTAAATTTTGAGTTAGAAGGTATTTTTTAAAAAAAATATCAAAACAACAAAAATTTAGGTTACACCTGATCTTTATGTTATACCACATTTAAAAAATTTGATTGGTGAAGATCATTATGATGTTGAACACCAATGGTGCATTTTAGTAATGTTGTAAATATTTATTAGAAATTATATATTTATAAACTAGATGAATTTAAAAGTTAAATTAATTTAAAATAGACCAGGCTAGTTTAAATTAATTGAAGGTCGCATAATCTATTGTATATACTTTGCATGTAAGTATGCATACACGTAAAATTAATTTGGATATCAGGATAAATTTGGATAAAATTTGGATAAAAATTTAAAAATTTGGAATTATTTGGTTATTTTCAAGCAAAAAAAAACATTGTTGACCAATCAACTAATGAAATTACTGTGTAATGAACTTGCGGTAATCACGAGTCATATGTTATTGGTCAGGTCACATGAGACTAATGAAATTTGCCAAATTTTGTTTTATGAGTAATGTTACACACACCCTGATTGGTTCAACATAAGTTCCAGATCACATAAACTTTAAAAATTGATATTCAGGATTAAAATTTGAAAATTTTAAAATTGGGGGCCAAAATTTGTGAACTACTCTACCAGGGACGTGGAAAAATTTGGAAACAATTGTTTGACTATCACGTTACACCTGATCCTAAATTTTGATTGGTCAAAATTACAGGGTGACCAAATTTTTGTGGGAGAGTAGGGATATTAAGTCGTTTGCCTGAACTAGTTTGACTGAGTTTTTAACTCAGACCGTTATGTTATGGTCAAGATTGAACTGGCGGAACTAGTTCATTTATTAGTTTATTAAATGAGGCACGTGATATAACTAGCTAGGTTTCTTCATGGGAGTAATATGCATTATGGAATTATTTAATTTATCTTGCTATATTAAATTTTTGTAATATAGCGATAATTATTGTAATGAATCATTTAATTTATTTCCAAGATATTAAATATGTAAAATTATTGTAATTCTTTAATTTATCTTGCTATATTAAATTTTTGTAATATAGCGATAATTATTGTAATGAATCATTTAATTTATTTCGAAGATATTAAATATGTAAAATTATTGTAATTCTTTAATTTATCTTGCTATATTAAATTTTTGTAATATAGCGATAATTATTGTAATGAATCATTTAATTTATTTCAAAGATATTAAATATGTAAAATTATTGTAATTCTTTAATTTATCTTGCTATATTAAATTTTGTCATATAGAGATAATTGTGAAGATATTAAATACGTAAAACTATTGTAATTATTTAATTTATCTTAATATATTAAATTTTTTTCATATAGCGATAATAATTGTAATAAATCATTTAATTTATTCCAAGATAATAAATACATAAAATTATTGTATTGTATAAATACTCAAGAATTTGTATACTTTAAATAAAATAAAATGCTTCTCAAAGATAGTACTGTTATATCTAATATTTTCGCTATTTACATATCAGATATCGGAGTATTGAAAATTACGTACAGTACGTATCAGAGTATCAAAAATTGTATCGGAATTGAAAAAAGATTATCAATCAAAATTCGTATTAAAAACTAGTTAGATTCGATTTATGTAGTGCACTGCCAGTTCGGAACCCAAATGATCTATTTTAAATGGTTTAACATCCCTATGGGAGAGGTACCTAAGTTCACACAATGGTGTGGCTATTCAACTTCATTACACGACATTTACATCTAAATACTTCATGATATGGCACGGCGCATTCCTTTTATAAGTAGTGAGTTCGAACCACGTCATAGTGTGGCGCATACAACTCTCTGTACATGCAATGAACAGGGGCGGGTGAGGGTGAGTGAAGTGGGAAGAGTCAGATTTATAATCAGGCAGCGAAGAGAACAAGTGATAGGACAAGCATGTATCTAGATGCATATCTAATCTAATCTCAATCATATGCATATCTATAATCTCTATTACATGCATATATAATCTCTATCACATGCACGTCTATAATATCTATCGCATACAATCATATGCATATCTATTGTCTTTCCTCGTGATAATAACCCTAGCATGACTATCGTTAATGCATAGCGCTAAATTTGGTCCTGATTTGTAAATTCATTTCATTTCTTCTATCACACCGAGTCATCAGCTATATCTTAGCGAATCCATTAATGCAGAAAACAAAAAGTAATACTCAGAAATAAAAGATCGATTCAAATATTATGAATAAAAAAAAAGAGATGATTCAATTATAGTTAATAAAGAAAAGGATTGATTCAAGCACTATTAAAAAAAAAAATAAGTATGCAAATTAACAACCCTAAGAGAAGAAATTATATTAAAGTGTTTAAAACAAAAAATGGATCAACAATTATTAAATGATTATTTCAGCTTATCAAAGGCACAATTTTAGGCTTAAGTGTAATTTAAAGTATTAAATTTATTTGAAAAGCATTAATGGTGAGAAATCTTCCAACCTGTAATTTCAAAATTTTAATTCATAATCTATTTATCATGTGAGCCAATGAATTTCCCATTCTTAAATCGAATCAACCAAAGGACTCCCTTATCGTAACATCTGAGATTCCAGAATCCTTAATATATTGAAATCTTTCAGATAACAAATTTTAATAGTAAATATGTTAGAAATTGATAGAATCTAATATTTCTAATATCTATATTTTTTCAGAATTGAATTATTTTATTGTCTTATTACTATGTGAAATGAATCTAGTATCAAAACTATTTCATTCTGAATAAAGAATAATTCTGAATTCATAACTTAGATTTCAATTTCAATATAAAAAGTCTTATTTAGGTGATTTTTTACTATATCACTGAGCACTAAAATTATAAATCTGTGACTATATTTAAGTGTTCGTAACATAATATAGAGTTCAAATCTAAAAACAGTCAAGTCTTTCCATGCCTCAATCGATCCTTCTACTATCAGGGTTTAGATTAGAAAGGGTAGCGTTGTGATGATATATTCTAACGTCCATCAGTCCTGGTTCAGTCCTGCCTTTCGCAATGTACGTACGTACTTATCAGTGCATGACACTTAAAGACAGAGGTCATGTAATTTGTCCCATTTTCAAAATTTCATATCAAAATTTGATGTTTTTTCAAATTGCATTTTGTTGGCTAAAAAAATTAATTAATATAAAAATGTCTTAAAAATAATTTAAAAATTGACCAATATCAATATACCAAAACATGTAACTTGTCCATTTTTAGTTGAATCTTCCATATCATATAAAAACACTATATTTTTAAACTCATTAAGTAAAAAAAATTAAAAACTAAAGCTGCTAAGTGTAGTAAATTAGTTAAACTACAATATAGTAGCTTATGTTTTTTTAATATTGCTTTGTATTAAATATAGTTTGTAAAGTATTAAGTATTTTACACTGTAGCTGTGTAATAATTCATGCTAGAAACCAGTTTCTATTTATTTTTATAATTATAAACTATTTGCTAGCTTTATTTTCTATGCATATGTAACCTTTGTAATTACTAAATTATGTGCATATTATATGCTATAATTATTTATAAATATGATTATGCTATTTAAACTCCATTAATTAATAAATAATCTTTATATAGTAGGTATCTACTTACTGAATAAAACAATTTAAGAAGTATTTTGAAAAGAATTTTTATAAATATAATTTGAACATAATTTGCTGTTATAATTCTATTAATAAATAAATAATTATTATATTACATGCTAAATTTTAATTCAAAAAAATAATCAAAAGTGTTATTATAAATAAATATGATTTTTGAATATGGTTTGCTAATTTGGTTCAATATATTATTTAAAGTAATATCCATAAAAAAAATACAATTGAATAAATTAAGGATATTTCATTAAGTTTTTAACCAAATTCAATGAAATATTTACTATAATATAAAAAAATATCAAAATTAGCTAAATTTCTTCTAGATATATTTTTAAAAAAGCTACTATGCTCCCAACTATGTAATAATAGGGAGGGTTAAACTATACTAATTAAACTTTATAAAATTAAATTATTTTTAAAAATTATAATGAATCTATTAACAATTAACTATTTATTTTTATTTTATTATATAAAATACTAAAAATATACAAATATAATATATAATTAAATTATTTTTAAAAATTATAATAAATCTATTAACAATTAACTATTTATTTTTATTTAATCTGTAGCTACCTCAAAGTAAAGTTATTTTTTTACTAAGCTAATCTTTCTTTAAGCTTTAACTAAAGTTGTAGAGCTTATTTTTATAATTCTAATGGTAGTGGATTGGTAAAATTGGCCAGGTAGTTCTTGAGATGTCTTAACTTTTTTCTTGTTATACTTATAAAATTTCTTTGCAATTTTTTATATGTATAAAAAGATAAAAGTTAAGAGATCTCAAGAACTACTAGACCAATTTTACTAATCTTACTATTATTAGTATTACAAAAATGAGCTCTACAACTTTTGTTAAAGCTTGAGGAAAGGTTAATTTAGTAAAAAAAACTTAACTTTAAGGCAGCTACAGATTCCACTCTATTATAAAACTTATATAAGATTTGCCCCAAATTTTACTATGATTATACTGCAGATTTTATATGGATTACTACTTAAATATTTTGACTAATTACATTAGTTTGAATAAACTAAAAAAATTTTTCTGTAATAATAATATAATAGAAAGCTTAAATAATTAATTTATAGAATTATTTTTTGTTATAACATTATTATTATTAGTTATAATCATTTTTATTTTACATAATTATTAGAGGTTATGTGATGTTGGTTCTAGGCTATATGCACTATATAAGTATAATAAATGATTAAATAATATTATTCTTATATTATATATAATTGTAATTAGTAAATACACTTTAAAAAAATATATGCAAAAAATCATAAGAATATATACTATTTATTAAAAATATATATTTGCTAAAAATAATAATTATAATATAAGTGCTACAAAGTAATAAGTATAAAAAAAAGAACAAAAAACTCAAAGTTTAATAACAAAATTCCAACAATAATTCCAGTATCGTGGCAATAAATTGTATAATATATACTTGGTTAAAATAAGAACAAAAGTGCTTGATTAATTAGCATCTTGTATATATAATACATATAACTTATATATTGATTAATCAGAATTATAAAAAAGATTAATTACATTATACAGTCTAACCTCCCTAAGTGCACTCTCTATAAATGCACACACTTTTTAAATGCACACCTTGACTTGGTCCCAATATCAGAATTTAGAACTAAGTGCACACACACTCTTTATATTCTGCATGTGCAAGAGATTCTGGGTCCTAGACCTATTGTGTGTACCTCTATAGATACATGCATATAATATTTGACCAATTATAATAAAGTCTAACAATTATTGTTAATTTATAACAATTAAATTTGTTATATAATAAATGTCTATTAGACTTCTAATGACAATAGAGTTGGTATAATCTTTATAAATAAAAGGATAATATAGTAGAACACCTGTTAGAATTACTTGTATAAATTTTTTTCTTATTAAAAAGTTTATTTGATTTTTAAATATAGGATCAATATACTTTTATTGAGTTTTGGAAGAAAATATGGTTTGCTTTTGCAAAGTATTTTGAAATAAAGTATGTCTTCATAAAAATAAAGATTAAATAAAGTATATTCCATAGCAGTCGTGATCAAATAAGAGTAATAAAAATAGAAGATTTGATTGGACAATTATTATATGATGTGTTTATAATATCAAATCTCTAAACACACACCCTCCTCTAAATGCAAGCTTGTATCTAGTCCCAAGAGCATGCACTTAGGGAGGTTAGATGTAGTTAGTTTTATATAATAGTATACTAAAGTAAGATAACAAATTTGTATAAATAATAAGATAAAAGTATCTAATAATTTAAGAGTCAAAGTTATAAAACAATATATAGACAAAATAAGAATATATAAACAAAACAAAAATAATAAAATCAGTTAGTACCATATTTTCATGTAATAACGCACACCTGTGCATTATTTCGAGCACCGATAAATATTACCAATCTTTAATAGATATGTGTAATATATTTATACTTATTGTAAAACTTTTAGGGGAGGGGGTGTGTTATTTTGGAATACACATTGCATTATTTTGAGTCAAATGGGCAATTTTTAAAAAAGTGCCATTTTGAAATAACGCACATGTGCATTATTACACGAAAATACGATAATATTTTTCTTTCATATTAGCCAATTTGTTTTGATCTAAAATCGACCAATTATAATTAAGAATTATCAAAAAAAATTTTACATAAAAATTTATTATAGAATAAATTTTCACAAAAATGCCCTTTTTAACTAGCTTTGTATTTATAATTAAGTATATTATGAAATTCATATATTTAATTATAAGCTAAAAAGTAGATTAAAAAGCCATTTTTTTGAAAATTAGTTCTGAATTTATATTTGATAGTAACCAACCAATCAACAATGCCCAACCTATTCTAAAACACCTGAGTATTTTAACAAACAGTAAAAGTACTTCTCTCTACAGCTTTGCATAGCTTTTTTGTTGAGTTTTATAAGTTTGTAACTTGTTTAGACATTAAAAAAACTCTTTAGTTAGTTGTACCAAATGCTTTATTTGTTAGTTTTCAATAGCATTTAGAAGCAAACTTTTATATAACAGTTTATTGAAAAAAGCCCAAAAAATTAAATTAGATATGCAGTAAAAATCAATTGAAATAAATAAATACTTGCCTTTGTTATTGTTATTAAAATTGATTTAGATAAAAGTTATTAGTACTTGCTTTTTGAACTAAATTATTTTGTAGCAAAAATTATAAATTTATATGCACAATACAAGAACCTGAGTAGATTATTATTAATCTTCAAATTTATTTAATAAATATTTATTAAATAAATCTATTTAAGCAGTATTTAAATATGATTAAACCCCAAATGGCAGGTCTAGGGTTCAAATACCACTGAAAACAAATTGGAAAATAGGCCTGTATTATGGTAACATTTGTTTATCGATCAGTCAGGTATATTACCTGTAATCTTGGTACCACCATATTGAATGAAAGCTTCGGCGTAGTTGTGTAAGTTACACAGACAAATCCAAGGGACCAGAACAATTGAAACCTGTTTGGCAAGTCCTAAGTGGAGAGATAGCTAGACTTTCGACAGTAATGGGAAAATAGATTTTAGGGGTGACAACTGAAAAATCTGGACGGACAAGAGCCCCTATGGCAAAAGGGGCCCACCAACCTGGCCACCAGAATCGCACTGGAGGGAAAGGGCATGTGTTATAGAAGCATGAACCAAGAAAAGGGAGACCTTAGGCACCTAAAGCCTGACAGACTGATCCTTTCGGGCCAACTGGATTGGTAGTCTGGAATAACTGAGAAAAAGGATCCAAAGAGTGACTGACCAGGTACTGGTTTTAATGAACTTTGCAAGGGCAGATGGAACTATTCAGCCAATAAGAAGTAAAAGCATAGAGGCATGTACATGTCAAGACCTAATGGAGCTCTGGGTGTACCTATATGGGAGTCATCGGACGTTAAGAGGATCTGGGACCACCAATATGAGTATATGCTAGTATAAGTGCATATAGTGGTAACTGGGTTCCCTAGCCTCATGATGCCATCCAACTATATTCAGCACTGGAAGCACTTGCTAAACATGCCCAGGAACCTCGCCACTATAGCAGCAAGTACAGTCGTTCGCACATTTCCAAATTCAGAATATTAAATCCTAAGTTCTCAAGTCACAGGAAACCGGCTAGTTGCGGTAGCATGTAGGCTTGAGATACTTACCCAATATGGTAGAGGCAACTGCATGGCTTGAGATACAAACCTCTGAGAAGTATGCTAGTAAGGGATTTTCTAGGTAACCAGATTTTGGGTACACTAACTTGAAAGCATAAAGCACCTACCTGGCAACACATACCAAATTGGAAGTAATAAATAGGAAATGTAGGTAAAGTGGCAGACAAGTGGACGCTAATTGTTGGTTGAAAAGGGACGTACAAATCCAGATCAACTATATAAATGGGAATATAGAAGGCTCTGATGGGGTTTAGCCATAAATAAAAGGTTTCATAGCCTGAAGTCCTAGTCTCAATACTTGTATAAAATATGTATGTATAAAAGGCACCACTATATATCAATTTGCTTAAGTATTAATAAAGTTTGGAGCAGGAGCTATACCCCTAATATTAAAAAAAATATATATATATTATTAAAGGTAAAAATAAATATTTGTAAGGTAAGTGATGAAAATCAGGTGATTTTTTAAAAGGGAAAAGGTAAAAAAAGGTGAAATTATATATAAAAAACCTGACTATATATATTAAGGAAGAGAGGGGTAGCCTCTAATAAAAAAATAATCAGATGATTAATAACATGGCTCTAAGAATAAAAATAAAGTATTTGGCTAAGATCTGAAGTCTACTATAATATATTGTAAAACAAGTTTGTTTAAATAGTTTTGGGATAATATCAATTATGCCACTATTATGCCAATTCTAATCAAGATAGGTTAAAAAATAAAAAAACAAATAGAAGATGAGTACAGTTTATTATAAAAGATAGATTATACAAAAGAACTAAACTAAAGCACTTATCTGAAGTTTTGATAAAAAAGAATTAAAAATAATAAAGTTAAATTCGTCAAAGATCTGTTAATGCATATAATTTTGGTAAAAATATAGATTATATATTGTTTTAAAAAAAAGAATAGGATTTAAAAAGGATAAAAACAAGGCACTATTACTAGAATAGGAGTAATAGAATCAATGACAAAAAGGAATACTTAAGTAGAATTCATAATACAGTCAAACCTCCCTAAGTGCACCCTCCCTAAGTATACACCTTTCTTAAGTGCACACCTTAGTCTGGTCCCAATCTTGGGACTTAATAATAAGTACACACTCTCCAACCTCTGCATGTGCATAGATTTTGTGGTCCTAGACTTATATATGCACCTCTATAAATGCACATATGTGATTTTTGACCAATATAAAAACTGGATGATTATATGATTAGAATATTTATTTTAAGATTTTTCTGTGAACTTTATTCATAATATTATATGATTAAATGATTCCTCAGATCTTTGAGTTCACAAGTAATTTTGGTTTCCACTCTGATTAGGCCTATTTAATTCCAACAGTAGCTAGAGATGGTCAGAAATTAAAAATAATTACAGGATTCAATTGCTTAATAAATAAGGTAATTAATAATTGTTCAATCAATTTTATGAGCAAGTATTTAAGAAAAAGGGCAATTCAATTTTTAATAACTCTTTCTCTTTTATTTCAACAACAAAACTATGGATAATATGAATATCACCTAGTTTTGGAATTCCTAAACACAAGTATAATCAATCATGTGCATTGGTTCTTTCTTCTATGGCTATACATTTTTTTTATATACTTCTATAAATGCACACCCTCTACTGACTGTATAACTTTTTTTATTAAGACAATTTATCTTGGCTTTTAAATAAAGTTGTTTAGTATAAAATTTTATGACAATAAAAAAATAAAAACTATTTTTACAAGCATTTTACTAGTAAAAAATTGGATTAAATTTTTATAAAAAAAGTTAAAATTTTTATACAAAAGCTTAATTTAATTTTTTACTGGAAAATGCTTGTAAATATGGTTTTTATTTTTTATTATTATATAAAATTTATGCTAAACAACTTTACTTAAGAGCTCAAGATAAATTGTCTTAATAAAAAAAAGTTTATATAAAAAAATTGGTATTTTTTTACTTTAATCTATAGTAACTTTGTTTTTTTACTAAGACAACCTATTTTGCTACTTAATTAAACTTTATTTAGTATAAAATTTTATATAAAATAATAAAAAAGAAATAACTTTTTCTAACTAGTACAGTAGTTACTTTACTAGTTACATAACAAATTATGATATACTTACAGTTACACATGCCAAATCTCTTTTATTCATTTTTTCTTCTCTTTACGCTTCTAATGTACATTACAATTGCACATTTGCAGGTTATCTACACAAGCTACTTTATTCTTTTTAAATATAAGAAATAAGATTGTTATAATTTCTGCTTTGAAACCATTATAAATTCAGATCCATCTATATATTCTAAATGTTATAGTCTAATTCTGGTATATAATAGGTCACAAACTACTTTTTTTTATGAATATAAGACTATTGTAAACTCTGATCTATGTATATATTCTAAACATTGTGATTTATTCTTTTTGAAATATAAAGTTATTATGAATTTTTGTTTTAAGGTTGTTCTAAATTCTAATCTACATATGTACTCTAAGTGTTATTGTACAAAATTCTTTTATATTAGGTTAAAAGGTAGTTCTCTGTATTTTATGCTCTAAAATTATGCCGAATAAAAGGATTGAATATGAGTATTTGATATCTAGTGAAGGTAGTAATTCTTGGTCATATTTGAAGTCTGCTGAAAGTAGTAATTCTTTATATTTGAAATCTACTGATGATCGCAATTCATATGGACAATGTACCTTTGGATTGTATTGGAAAGAAGGTGCTTCAGATGGACAAAATCAACAATCTTCTCTGGCTTCACTCTTTTTTCAAGATTTGAATCCACTTTATAATAATCAATGGTCTACTCAGATAAATTATCTATTGGTTCAGCTTTATGATTCTTAACTAAAAAGACTTAATTGATTTAGGTTTCATATTCATTTTATGATCAAAATATAATTTCATTGGCTAACAATACTCCAATAAATGGTTTTATTGAACCTTTATGCGTTGGTCTCAATAATTAAGAATTACAATTAATAAATGAAAGTTACAGTAAGATTAATAACTATGATGAGATTATTAACTACGATGTGATTAATGCCTATGTTGAGATTAATGACTATAATGAGATTAATGACTACAATGAGATTTTTGATACTGATTCTTCAAATGAAGAAAATAATATAGTACCATTTGGATTAATATAGGACAAAGTCGTCTAACATGGGACGAAGCTGAAAAATACCTTAATAATTATGGAAAAAAAGGGGTTTTGTATTTGCTGAAAATGAAGTGAAAGTTTTTTAGAAAATAAGAACAAAGTTGTAACAAAAATTAATTGGTAGTTGTGCAGGTAAATATTAACCAAAAAAGTTTTAAATCTTGCTAATTATCAAAACAGACAATCTAAAGTTACTGATTGTAAGTGGAAGGTTAATAGAAATATGTCTAAGAAATTATCATCATCAATTATCTTTACTACTGTCATGGATAAACAAGGATACTGAAATATACATAGATAGGTCAGGTATAAGTTTGTTTATTTTTGAGGTTTTTTATACAGATTTTTCTATTTATAGTAATTTATTTGCTTATTTTTGAAGTTTTTTCTGCAGAACTTTCCTTTTTTAGTAACTCTATAATTAACCTGACCTATCTATATATATTTTGGGGTCCTGATGAACATAATCGTCCAAGGATGCCTTCGCCTACTACTACAATTGCAAAATATTGTAAATTTAATAGTGAAATGATTCAATTTATTAAATTTTGTATAAAAAGTAGAATATCAGGTGCACAACCTATTGGTCAACTACTAAAAAGCAAATTTCCAGAAATAAACATCTATCAAAAAAACCTTTTCAACGCAAAAAAATATTTAAATTTGATATATCTAATCTTATGCACTATTTATATTTAAACCGTATTGAAGATTCAAGATGGTTTGTCAAAAGTAGGTTTGATGGACCTGAGTGAAGATTAAGTGGACTAATTTGGTTATTTCCCAATTAATAATTTTTGTGAATTAGGTATCATGATATTGTTTTTCTTGATACAACTTATTGAAAAAATAAATATAATATAGTTGCATGCTTTTTTGTTATCATTGACAACTGTAATAAATTATAACTTGTTGCATTCACTCTACTTGAAGATGAAACTGAAGATAGTTTTATTTGGATATTTCAAAAGATTAATAAGTGTATGAATAATTTAATGACACAAGTAATATTTACAGATTCTGATCCTAGAATAGCTAGTGCAATACATTCAGAATTTCTAAATTCTGTTCATTGTTTATACTTATTTCATATCAATCTCAATTTAAAGAAGAATCTTCGAAATAAGCTACTTCAGATAAATTCTAGGAGTTTCATATGAACTTTTATAAATGTAAAAATACTATAGTTAAAGAGTTAATTAAAAGTCTTTGGAAAGCTTTTAAGTTAAAATATACTTCAACAAATAGCTATATAAAATGTTAATTAGATCTATCCAAGACAAGTGGGCTGTATATTATATCAATAACCAATTTACTGCAGATGCAAATAGTACACAACATGTAGAAAATCTGAATCATAAAATTGATAACTGCGTGGGATCGAATTCATTGCTTTTAGAATTAGTTAAAGAAATTTAAGATGTATTTGACAAAGAATCAAATTATATGAGGATAAAAGAATATGAAAGCAAAATTCCTAAAGTTGGGCTTCCAACTGTATCTAAAACATATTTTAATTTGATTGAAACAATTATTTTGCAATACCTTATGCCAACAATAGTTTTTAAGGTTTGTGAGCAAATACAAGAATGTTTTTTTAAGATTGTAGTAAAATCATCTATACAAATATCGAGTCTATATTACAGGTAAATCTTTGAATTATAAATTATTAAACTAAAAATATTCATTATACTAATGATTTCTATTATTTGAAACAAGTAAATATAGATTATGATAAAAGAATATGTGAAGATAATTACGAGCTTATGAAAGTTCATTTGGTTAATATAGTTGAAAGAGTTGGACATAAACAAATCATTAAAATTTGAAAATTGACATTATCCTGTGGAACTAAAACCCAATATATTATACTTATAGTAGATGGTTCACATATCTGCACATGTAATCTTCTTATAACATATAGTTATCCATATAGACATTTTTATAAAATTTTACATTGTTTTTCTCAAGCTAAATAGCATATTGGGCTTATTGCAAGACAATAGTATAAGGATGATCTAATCAAAGAAAATACAAATAAAGTTTGGGATCAATCTTCTATCTCATTATGCATTAATAATATTCCAAACCAAGATATTATAAATGATTTTGGATATTTAAAAGAAATTTGCAATTCAGATATTATATACCAATATTGCAAAAAATTAATAGTACTTGCCAAAAATATAGCTGTGCACAAAGCATAATGCAGAAAGTTCTTGATTTAGCAATTTTTACTAATTCATATGATGAATTAATAGGAATTTGCCAAAATTTTATATTAAATAAGCAGGAAATTTAAAAATCACAATAAAATAAATCACAGCAAAATGAATTATCACAAGAAGAATCACTACAAGAAGAATCACCACAAGATGAATCACAGCAAATAATGAATTTAATATTGGAATCCAATTAATTATAGCTTGAAAAGGAAAAACTCCAGGAAGAACAAAAAGTGCTATTGAAATTTAGAAAAATCCAACAAAAAAACATCATTATCTTCAACCCATAAATGTTAATTAGGTAGTTAATAAATCTGCAACTGTACATGATAGATTAAAAGAAAAGGATATACACAAAACATGTCAAAACTGTAAGGAAAAAGGAATCTATATATGCAATTTAATTATAATAATGCTTAATGAGATGTGCTGAAGCTTTGTATTATGAAGGTATAGTATATATCTAGCTTTTTATGTTTTAGAGTGCAATAATAATATATGATAATGATATTAGTAAATTCTAGAACCTTTAAAGTGCGATTGTATATTAAAATTTTATATGTACCCTTAGAATAAGAGTGAGCATAAATGCAAGTTATTATTTGTTAGGGTTAGGAGTTTTAGATAAAAATTTAGTAGAATAGATTAGTAGCACAACAAAATTTAGCACATTAGCCTGAATTTAATGTTGAAATAAACCGAAATTGATAATTCTCCTAAATTTTTAGCAGTTTATATAAAACTGGTTTTAATTGGTTTTAAACTAACCTAATACTAAATAAATTTTAGACTGGAATTAAGCTTTCAGCCTTAATTATGCTAAGGTCTAAAAATTTAAGGTTAGGGTTAGTCAGCATTATGCTGTCCTAGCTGGTGTATTAGAAAAACCTCTAAGCTAGTGTTAGTCAGCCCGCATTATGTTTTTTTTGGCCAACCTTAATTCTAAATTCTAGACCATGGTCGATTAAAAAGATATAAAAGGTTATATATAGGCCCTCAAAAATAGAAACCAAGGAATTTGACTATTTTTTAAAAATTGACCTGTTTGATTGATTAGATATAAAATTTTAGGCCCAATCTTTTTTACTTAATAATAAAAGTCTGATTATTTAATAAATTTTTGCGATACAATGGTTAAAGGCTTTTGATGCTATAATCTAAAAATAGATTTATCGAGATTTACTGATAGTAATATGGAATCTACAAATCTAATAATCCTGTTTAAACAGGTTTGTTAATTATGAATAATCTAATTTTAGATTGTTTTGATTTTGTGTAACAAAAAAGTTTTGCTAATTTTCTCAAAAACGGTAATCAGCCAAATTCCTTGGTTTCTACTTTTGAGGGCCCATATAGAACATTTTATGTTTCAAATATAAAAAAAATAAAGCCAGTTATAACTATCAGTATATATATAATTGTATTAATACATGTAATTATAATTTATGTTATACAATAAATAGGTAATTTTACCACTAGTTATAATTAGCAATTGCTATAAAATAATACTTTTAAAACTAAAAATTATTTTTTTTACAGAATTATATTAAAAAAATATACAAATTAGCAAATTTTTAAAAAAATGATCTAAATAACCTTAATCTACTATTTTTAATATGCTTAACCCCAAAATTTGAAAAAAGTTAATATGTAAATTGAAAATAATATGAGAATTAAAGTTTATAGTAAATTCATATATTTTTGTTATAATTTTTATTATAATTTATTATCTAGTATGAATGTTCTATGACTGTTAAGGAGAAGAGTATTAATTACTATATAATATTTTTGTGCTCTGATATTACTTTGATTTCTTATTTTACCCAGCTGTATAATCATCCTTTTTCTTAAATAATTAGTAAATTGATCATATCTCTGATCATCATTGTATTGTTCTACCTTATCTCTATTTTTATTATTTCTATTTTGTTTCTCTATACTCATTCTTCATAGTTACTATTTATAGATCTTTCTTATTATAGTTATTCTGATTTCTATATTTGTCCTTCTATAGATATGTTTTTTACTATACCTGAATTTCATACTAATTAATCTGTGACATGTGATATTGAATGATTTGATGCATGGATAATACTAAGCATCATTAAACAATCAAAGCCTTTATATATTATTATGAATCTGCTAGCCTGATGAAAAGTTAAAAAACCAGATTTTAAGATTAATGTTTCAGAAAGAATGTTCTAATGCAGGTAGTAATGTGAGAAAAACTTTATTTGTGTTGGTTGAATTAAAGCTTAGTAATATCAGAGGAAAGATGACCCAGAGGGATTCTAAATAATCTATATATATATAAACCCAACATGTTTGCTAGCATAGCAGAAGTTCATTTTGATTGGTTGTTAATATATCACAGGAAAAAGTTGATCATACTCTGGATAGAGTACTGGCTCATCCTAGATAAAACTTTATTATTTACAAACTTTTAAAAAATTAATCAATACTCTCTAAAGACATATATTATAATTTTACATACATTAATTCATTAGCTTTAATTTAGGGGCATGCCATTTATCACGTGATTTTTACCATGGATACATGATTAGAGGTAGTGATCACGTCTATATATTATATTAATCAATTAGAATTAGATAAAGTGATCATACTATACATGGATAGGGGTGGCTACTAAGTAAAAAATATCACGTAATAAATGGCATGCCCCTTAGATTTTACAAGGTTTTTATTGTTTTTTTCACAGTAAATACATATGAATGTTTATTAAATAACAAATATGCAACCATTCCTAAACACTGCTATTACTATCACTTATTGTATTATAAATATTATATTCATAAACTATATATCTACTAAATAAATTAATCAAAAAAATATTAAAATATGGTTTAGAATAATAGTTCAAAATTATACTTTTCGTAAAAAAACACAAACAAACTAGTTGAAGCAGAGTCTTTCAATTTCAACTCACCAATTGTTTAGACTGCCATACCACTTTATAATATTGCGGGTGAAATCCAAATATTTCGGCAAATCCGAATCCAAAATTTGGGCGATACTAGTTTTGCCCTACATGCAAATTTCCGAAATTTCTGACAAAATCCATAATTGGCCATATTATAGACTCAATCCGAAGAGCCTGAAATCGTCCAAGGCTATGATTGGTCATGTTCAAAAACGTGATCCAATCGTGTGAAATTTTACTGGTTCATAATTCTGTAATTGATATGTTGATTCAACATTTGCATCTTCACTACACAGTTTCAACTACATTAAACTGATATCAGTATTGAGATTTCATCAGATTTGATAACATTATAAACGATTAGATTTATACATTGAACCGATCCTGCCAAAGCTGATAATCTGTCAAATCTATTAAAAAGCCAATCTGCCACGCTTGCTTTTGCTATATGAATCTAATAGCTTATAATGTTTTCAAATCTGATAGCTCTCAATACCAACAAAATCTGTCCACCATGCATATCAGTTTTTGAGATTTAATGTATTCAAATTCGTGAATATTTCACATTACTACTTATGTATGTATAAAGGCCTTTAATTTAACTGTGCACTTAGAATACGTATAAATAATTAGGATTACGATGAATCCATTAAAGAATTTAATGTTTCATTAAAAGATACATACTGTTAAACTTGCCAAAACCGATATGCATGGTGAAAAGATTTTGAGGGTGATCAGATTTGAAAACTTATAAATTATTATATTCAAATAGTGGAAACAGGTTGATTAAGTTTTTATTAGATCCGGCAGGTTATCGACTTTGACAGGATCGGGAATTCAACAGTATTTGAAATATGCTTTTCAAATTGACATAAATAGACTGTTGAATAGGATAGGCGCCACTCATTATTATAGATTTGAATTTCGGATAATATCAGAAATATCGGAAGTATTGGATTTTATTGGATTTGTATAGGATTTTCGTCTTGATTTCGGAATTTGGAAATTTTATTTCGGATCACCTTATTAAATCCGAATTATTTCAGAAACGAAAAACAATTTCACCCGCAACTTTACCACTTTCCGACCTTACAAAATCTTCACCTCTCATCTAGTTTTTGAAACTACTGCATCCTATTGCATCTCAGGTTGAAAAACGATAAGTTTAAAGGAAACTACTAATAACTCAAGTTGTTACGTTTTGTATTGCAAAAAAAAAAAGTTTCATATGACTCGACCGACTATATAAAAAAAGGATTGTCGCCAATCATATTTATCCTAATATCAGTCAATAAAAACGAATTTCTGCTATGCTGTGTTCGCTCTTCATGTATCGTTAGGTTTTGGGTCTTTAGTAGATCCCACACTATAATAAAGATTATCGTATTGTGTTTATTAAACTTCGTGTTCATATGCTTAGTGCAGAGTTTCGCTATAATATTTGTCTTTTATTATTTTCTTGTATTTCGAATTATAATATTTATAAACCTGACCCTACGTAATACATATTCGTTTACTACCCTGACCTATCTCGGCACTTATATAACTGATGCTCTCCCAAATCGGATGGTAGCAACGGGACTACAACTTTTTGGTGGCGATGCTAGGAAGATATAAGCTCGCATTGTTATTTGTTGACAAACTCTTATTATTTGCTGTTTTGATCCCACTGATTAATAAATCATTATACTCACATGCTAAACGAATGCAAATGAATGATTTTGAAGATTGTTAGATAATGGTAATTAATACTATTTTGTTTTAGTTTCGCCAATTAATTTTACTCGAGAACTACATAAATTAATGCAAATGAAATGATTTAATGGGTACTGTATTAGTTGGCGATAAATAAGTGCTTACTTTGCTAAAATTGTTCATTCTTGCGAAAGCGACAAAATATCCTAGATTTAATGTAAATTATTGCCTAAGAGGAAATTTCAATATCAAAGCGCCAATTTGGTTTCTTACTAGCACTATTAACGAGTTTTTAACGAGTTTTTTTGACGAAGTATGTAAAATTTGCAATTTTTCATACTCCGTAAAAAAGCCTCGTTAAAAGAAACTAAATTAGCGCTTTGCTATTGAAATTTTCTCTTAGAGGCATAGATTACTAATCATTTACATTAAATCTAGGATATTTTGCCAAAATGAACAATTTTAGAAGTATGAGTAAAAAGGCAAATTTCCAATAATTACGCTTGTAATAATTAGTAAAGATAAAAATATTGCAAAAATATAAGCACAAATAGCATTATGATGTATTGTTGTTTAAATTGAATTTAAACGCTTTTAATTTTTAAACTGAATATTCTCTAAGTGGATTCAAAATCAACTTTTAAGTTTGAAATTTCGTTACGATTTGGGCGATTTAAAATTTCATTTCAACTTAAGTTGACTTTAAATCCACTAAGATTCTACTTCAACATACCTTTAGTGATTGCCGTGTAATGACGATCAGATTATCATTATCAACCCAATAAAAAATCCTACGAAAAAAACGAAAAATGCTAAATTTTAGGTAAGTAGGCAAATTAATTTGCATCGGGTTACAATTTTGTATCTAAAATTTTTGTTTTTATTATCATTATTTATTGAAATTGTGAGTTTGCTCATGTTTGCGGTTAAATTAATAATTACGCATCTTCGTGTATTTTGTACATTTGTGATCTATAGATATAAAGCGTGATGAAAAATAATCTGTGATGAATTCATGTGTGAAAAATAACCAAAATTGGAGGATCTACGGACAGTTCTTACGGGACAGTGCAATTCACGTGATGTTACTAAAACACCTACTAAAACCACTAACCCTAGCTGTCCCTAACTAACTATTCACGTGATTTCCTCCGTCCTCAAGAACTGTCCGTTGATTGTCCGCAAAATTTGATGAATACGTCATGCGGACCAATCAAACGAGATTTTGCGGACAGGACCCGCCGTACACTTATATGCATCCGTCCTGGTATGGTTAACATCCTAATTTGTAAGTGTTACAATATGTACGTATGTGGCGCAATGTGATACATATCTTCAATAAATTCAATTCCCATGAACACACATTCTTTCTTATGTTAAAATGTCAAACCTGTTTGAAAACCGGCCGGAAAAAAACAGCAGTTCATCAGATATTATTCAAATAACCAATAATGTTAATCAATTTTATTTAGAAGATACCAAGGATTTTCTTAATGAAATTGTTAAAGAAATGTGTAATCTATATAATGAAGAAAAGTTGAAAGGCAAAAATTCGCTTTCAGCTCTTA
Organism: Gigaspora rosea; assembly: GCA_003550325.1. Classification (NCBI taxonomy): domain Eukaryota; kingdom Fungi; phylum Glomeromycota; class Glomeromycetes; order Diversisporales; family Gigasporaceae; genus Gigaspora; species Gigaspora rosea. The sequence continues at coordinate 133,329 of QKWP01000361.1, read as the reverse complement.
ATATATTAGAACAATTTGTAATAAGCAAGAAACTAAGTCCAGTTAATATTATCAATTTTTGCTTAGATGATCAAATCAACCCCACGATTCAAATTATTCTTGCAAGTTGCTATTGTTATGGTAAATGGATTGAAAAAGATGAACACAACGCATTCACCTATTATCAAAAATCTGCAAATATGGGTGATGCTAGAGGAATAAATGGTGTCGGATATTGTTATAGTAAAGGAATTGGGGTTGAAAAAAATAAACAAAAGGCATTTATTTATTATCAAAAATCTGCAAAGATGGGTGACGCTCTTGGGACCAATAATGTTGGATATTGTTATCGAAATGGAAATGGAGTTAAAAAGGATGAACATAAGGCATTCATTTATTACCAAAAATCTGCAGAAATGGGGTCCTCTGAAGGAACATGTAGTGTTGGATATTGTTATGATAAAGGAATTGGAGTTGAAAAGGATGAATATAAGGCATTCATTTATTATCAAAAATCTGCAGAGATGGGAAATGCTAGAGGGACATATAATGTTGGAAATTGTTATGATGAAGGAACTGGAGTTGAAAAGGATGAATATAAGGCATTCATTTATTATCAAAAATCTGCAGAGATGGGGGACGTTAATGGAACATATATGACTGGATTTTGTTATAAATTCGGAATTGGAGTTAAAAAAGATGAACATAAGACTTTCATTTATTATCAAAAATCTGCTGAGATGGGAGATGATGAAGGTACATATCAGGTTGGCTGCTGTTATGAAGAAGGAATTGGGGTTAAAAAGAATGAATATAAGTCGTTTATTTATTATCAAAAATCTGCAGAGATGGATTATGTTTATGGAATGTTAAAAGTTGCAAAGTGTTATCTTGATGGTGTTGGAGTTGAAAAAGATGAGTATAAGGCATATATTTGTTATAAAAAATCTGTAGAGATGGGTAACGCTAGTGGAATGTCAAACGTTGCATGATGTCATCGAAATGGAATTGGAATAACAAGAGGTTCCATCACGAATCCCAAAAAACTGTTTCCTGAAAACTAGTTGTCACGTTGCATGATGCATATTAAAGTCTGCTTTCATGGTTCTAATCATCAGTGGTCTTTGAATATGCATCAAGTAATGCGACAATTAATTTTTGGGTATCTGTTTTTCAATATTTCTTGGTGAATTCATCTTAAATTCGCAAAAAAAAAAACAAAAACAAAAAAAAAAGATTTCTTAAGTAAAATTTCGAGTTATAGTATCTAATCTTGGTTAAGATTGTAAATCACCTGCTACTGTAATTTAATAATAATACCGAAGGATTTCAATGATATCAATGCATGAATTCTCCGAGATCCAGATGTTTTTTACTGTGCCAATGCGTAAATATGTAATGGAAATTTTTCTTAACAGAAATAAAATTTAGTTAAAGCTGTTACATAATAATCTGATTTATTACAAGCTTAATCATGAAGATTAGATTCTTATAGTAATTAATACTGTAGAACATAACAATCTAAGCATCTGAATTTACTGCCTTTAAGAGATTAGTTCATGAACACCATTCTAAATAGTAGTTAATGGACATATTCTATTTAACAAAATTCTTTTTGAACAGAATCTTAATATGAAATAGAATTAGATTATACTTAGGCCACGCAAAATTGATTCTTCGTTTTGCATTATCCGCCGTCCCATTTTTTCAATTTTTTCTTGACAACTATTTTTTCCCGCCATTTTCATCAGGTGTCACCGATGGAGACCTTAATTTCCCGTAATTGTCCGATAGGACTGACAGGAAAAATATGACTGCCAACCCAATTTTTTGATTCCTTGTGCAAAATAAAAAATTAATCTCGTATAACCTTAAATGTGAACATTATCATTATTTATTTGTAGTAAATTAAAAAAAACCGTCCATCCGTCCCGAATTTTGAAATCCATGTAATGCAAAACGAAAAATCAACTTTGCGTGGCCTTAGCATAATAAAAAAAACAATTAACTGATGAAAGCGTGAAAGAAAAATTAAATAAAATAAAATGTAAATTATAAAAACACGGTTTATAAATAATATTTGCAGCATTAAATTAAATATTTTATGTAATACTATATGTACTATCCACTGAGCGGGAAATGTCCAAGAACAAAAGCTCCACCAAAAAGGATTGGCGCGTAAGTGACTTTATTTGTTCAAAATTTACACGTAATAAACATATTGGATGTATTTTTTTCTGCGTCATATTAATTATTGACATTTCGTAAATTAAAAACGGTTTAAAATTGGTACACACTTGGAGATTAATAAAAAAAAAAAAAAGAAAAATTTATTTTACGCTTTGTTTAATTGTTTAATACGCTTGTTTAATACGCTACAAAATTATTTCACAAAACCTTTCAATATGGCAGTTTTGATCCTAAATTAATTTTATTTATCTTCCTTAAGTATGTATATTTCTTCTTTGTACCAATACGAAGAATTTTGAAAATATTAAACCTCGCTTTTTTCTCTTGTTAATGAAGGTCACCAATATTCAATCAACAGTGTAATGAGTCATCAGTTATATCCTAGCGAATCCATCGATGCAGAAGAAAAAAATGCATCACCCAAAGATAAAAAAAATAGATTAAAATCCTATGAATAGGGAGGTACAGTTACGTTTATAGCCATTTTTGACAGCCTATAGCCGTTGTCACAGTCGGGAGAGCTTAATGATAATCTTGCCGAATTTAACTTTGAGCCGTGAAAATGAGATTGTTTAAGAAAAGTGATTGTTATGAAGGGAGAGCAAATTTATTATATTTATTAATGATGAAACAGTTACTTGTATTTTTTATATGTTAGATGCTACGTATGCATAAATCCCTTTTACTCTCTGGCAGAGACATCCTTAAATACATCTCATTACTAATCTACATAAATAAAGAAAATGATGTGATGCTACAATTAAGTTTACAGATATGAAGTAATAAATGAAGGATGTTGCTAACTTGTTAAATCACTCGGTCACACGAGCTTGTTGACCAATAATATTTGCGATAGCAAATTATATCAGTTACGCTAGATCACGGGTCACGTGTTCATTATCATCACGGGTCTGTCATTAGTCATATAACGATTCGGTAAACTTAAACTACTTATCCGACACCAATTTAGCCAATGGCCATTTCAATGACAGCCGCTTCCTGACAGCTTAATTCCTCAAATCCCTTTCTCCGACATTCTATTTCACCGACAACTAGTGTTTCGGCTGAAACCTCCCCCAAAGTCCAAAACATTTCAGCCCTGAAGGTTCGGTATCACCCAAAATCTAAAACTTCCGAAATTGCCGAAACTTCCGAAATTGCCGAAAACTCTGAAATTGCTGATACCCTCCAAAACTGGGCGAAACCGAAACTTCTGAAACTTCTGAAACCTCCGAAATGGGGCGAAACCTTCCGAAACTATGAGAGTCGTGTCCGAAACTTCTGAAACTCAGCAAATTAAAAAAATAATAATCACGCAAACTTGAGAACCTACTTTAAATAGAATAAAAAAAAAAAAAAGAAAAAAATTCAATACCACAAACTTGAGAATACCTTGAATAAAATAAGAAAAAAAATAAAAATAAAACTTGAGACCTACCTTCTTGAGAATAAAAAAAAAATTTTGCCCAAAAACTGACAAATATTTCATTGAATAAAAATCCCCGAAATCCGAAACATTCAGAATAAAAAATGGGTTAAATGTAATTTTATGCTTGCTATTTCACGTGATGCAAATTCTCGTGATTTGATTAGCTATCGCTTTCTGAAACCAGTTTCGGAAGTATCGCTTTAGCCCAAAAAACTGGTAAAGCCCACATCTTTTTATGTAATAAATCTGAACCTCAAGATCCTACCTATTTCTGAAATCCACTTTTGCCTCTCATTTATATGATATTTAGTGGTTATTGGTTTAGGAAATTTCACAAGTTTTGCCAATTTCAGAGGTTTTGGATGTTTCAGAAGTTTCAGAAATTTCGCCCAGTTTCAGATTTTGGGCTTCTGGTGAAATTAGGTTTCAGAAGTTTCAGAAGTTTCAGCCGGCCGAAACCTGAACGTTTCGCCAAAACACTGCTGACAACCACTTTCTCAACATCCCATATTACTGCTAGCTATTAATAAAGTTTCACAAATAGATTAGCATAAATGATTTTTGATTAGCAATCATTTTGTTCATGTAATAAAAAAATGATGGAAATTATTCAAATTGTTACAGACTGTGAGAATGCATTTTTTTTTTTATGTTTTTCTACTGGGAACTGCCCAGAGGTGGCGTGTGGCCGCTTTTTATTAACTCATTATTTCAAAGATCATTTTACATTTTACATTTTTACATATACAAGGGATTCCTAATCTATACCTCCCTCCAATCATCCGTTTTTCCCAGCTGACTCCAGCAGGTCAACCACGTCAGGTGCCCCATACCATAGGATCATAGGCAGCTTGAAGGGACTACACATCCCGCCGGTACGCTATCTAGGTCAGCCATTTTTAATCTACCCGAGAGCCACATTTCCATTTTTAGTCGGTGTTGCATTAGGTTCCTGATTTCTTACTTCCTAATTTGGTTGTTCATCCTGTTTCTTTTTATAGTGGATAGTCCTTATGTTTACAACGTTTCTTGTCAGATTTTTTTCCTTTTCTGGATGCCGCATGACCCCGTGGCTATGTCACGCAACTCATTATTGTTGTGGTACCATGTCCGGAAATGGTAGAAATTCAACTCCTCATTATAGATCTTTTTGCTATTCGTGGTCCTAACACAGTTTCTGTCATCCACTAGACTCAAACCGGCAACCTTGCGAATAAGACCTGGAGCACTAACCACTGCACTATCTGACCCAGGGCATGAGAATGCATTTTTGATTTGCTATATAGCCAAAAAAACTGTAATAAAAATATAGAAAAATTTAAAATAAAATAATCATAATCAATCTATTAAATATTGCTATAAATTAATAATAAGTTGTTATCTATTTATATATATATATATATTTATTTAAAAAAACCCCCAATTTTTGTTTGTATCTTTGAAATCAGATATGGATGACATTAATTAGTAAAACAAATATCATGTATTGCCAGAATAGTAATGTTTATAATAGTAACTCAAGATAGAAAATATAATAATTCCAATGTGAACTAACTCAATACAGCCGCATATTGTGTTAATTAGAATAGCATGCAAGCTTGTATGAGAATTTTGATGCAATTTTTAATAGAAACCACAATAACTTCGATGCAAACTCAATCTTAAATATAACTTTATTATTTTTAAATTTATAATCTTTTTGTTTAATATACCATATGTTTTTAAAAATAAGCTACCTTTTTTTGCCAATTTTTAACAAAAAAATCTGGGTAGCTTATTTTGGGTTATTTACTATTTTAAGTAATTTAAAGCACAACAAAAGAGATAGCTTATTTTCAAATACAAAACTTTAACATGTAAAATTTATAACAATAAATAAATAAATATGATGTAAACAATAAATAAATATGTTGTAAACAATAAATAAATATGTACAAAAAATCAGAGTAGCTATAAAGTTATTTTTGGTCAATCAATTATAATCACTACATAGTAAAGTTATAATTTTATTATGTAAATTGATTAAAGTTCTTAAGAAAACTTGTTCAGAAGATCAAAATATGTATATTCTGAAATTTTTATATAAATTGGAGAACATTTATTATTTGACTTTTAATTTTTATGCTCAATGGCTTTTTTTTAAAAAAATTTAATTTTTTCTGTTGAACATAAAAATTAAAAATCAAATAATAAAAAGTTCTCCAATTTATATAAAATTTTCAAAGTATACATATTTTTAATCTTTTGAATAAGTTTACTTAAGTGACTTTAATCGATTTGCCTAGTAAAGTTTAGTAGCAACTATTATTGATCATGGGTAGCTATTTTCAAAACTAAAAATTTTGTTAATTATTTTTTGGTATGACAAATTGTAGCTTATTTTTAGGTCAAAAGCATTTTACATTATTAAATAAAAACAGGGGTAGCTTATTTTTTGATGTAGCTTATTTTAGAAACATATAGTAATTATCATTTTGTTATAAAACAATTACAAACAAATGTTTATTCACAAATAACTAATGATGAAATAAGTAGTGAAATAGGATCTTGGTAAAATGGGATGTCAAGAAAGTAGTTAACAGCAAAATAGGATATTGGTAAAAAGGATTTAGTGAAGTTAACTTTGGGAAAATGAATTATCAGAAAAATGGGGTTGTCAGAAATATGGAATGCAGTGAAATATTAGCAAGTGTAATTGGTATTGGAGAAGTAGGTGTCAGCAAAATTGGAAAATATTTACTCCAAAAGCACACCAAAATTTTTGGTAACCAAAAAAGTGGATCTATATTTTTACTAACAATCATATAACATTTCACTAACAAATATTCACAACAAGTTCATTTTACTAACAGTTTGTTTTACTGAAGCTTATTTTACCAACAAGTATTTTTTAAAAAGCACACTAATTTTAGCTCTAATTCTACTACTATTCTACTCTGATTCTTAACAACAATAACCAGAATTACTTTGTTAGTAAAATGAGCTTTGATAAAATAAACTATCAGTAAAATAAACATGTTGGTGAATAATTGTTAATAAAATGTTATGTTGGTGAAGTGATTATCAGTAAAATAATTGCTGCCCAAAAAGGTGGCATAAGCTAATCATATTCAAAATTAGATGTAACATTATACTAATATAATATAATCAGAAAAATTCAAAACAAAGCTTAGCTAGCTTCTAATTTGCATACTGTATTTGCATATAATAGAGGGCTGTTATTTTGAGTCTTTGCCTGAATTAAGCTTAATTTAGGCCAAATCATAATTTTACCCTAAATGTTATTACATGCAAATACAGTATCCCAATTTTGCTAATACTTACTTCTCTAATAACAATTATACTGACTGCTATTTTACTAACACGTTATATTTCCAACAATCCTATTTCTTTAACAATTCATTTCTAATGCTTATTTCCTTAAATTCTTTCTACTGACATTCTATTTTTCCACTAGCCACTTTCTTGATATCACATTTTACAAACATCCTATTTTACTATTTATTTCATCAATAGCTATTTGCAATTAAACTTTTGTTTGTAACTATTTTATAACAGGATGATATAGTAAAACTTTCATAAGTGCACTTCTAAATGCATGCTCATATTTGGACCTAACTTATATAATATGATTTCTATAAATGCACTTTTATTATTGTTCTCTAAGTGCATATTGTTAAAGTTTGGTTTCAGGTGTATGCACTTATAAAGATTTACTATAATTACTATATACAGTACTATATTAAACAAAAAATTATAAATTTAAAAATAGTAAAAATACATTTTAAGGTTGAGTTTGCATTGAGATTATTGCAGTTTCTATTGTGAATTACTGTCAAAAATTCTTATACAAACTTACATGCTATTCTAATTATTACAATATGTGGTTAGTTCACATTGAAATTAGTATAATTAGTATAGTTTCTATTATAAGTTACTGTTATAAATATTATTATTCTGGTAATACTAGTATGCATCTTACTAATACATGTTATTAATGTGATCCATATCTAATTTCAAAAATACAAAAATAACAACTTATTATTAATTCATAGTAATAGTAATACAGTAGATTGATTACAATTATCTTATTTTAAATTTTTTTATATTTTTATTATAGTTTTTTGGCTATATAGCAAATCAAAAATAGCATTTTTACAGTTTGTAATAATTTGAATAATTTATATGATTTTCTTATTATGAATAAAATAATTGATAATTAAAAATTATTTATTTTTTTTTTAGGTTTTATAACTGAGACCTTGTTCTTTATTTATTATAAGCTTTAAATTATTACTCATAAAACAATGAAACAAAATAATATACAGCTAACAGAATTAAAATATTGGACTGCACTACAGTCTTCTGTTTCTGTAGATTTTATCCATAGCCTAAAGTTAGCTAGAAAGAACCCTTAGATATATCCAGACTTTACAAATAAAATTATTAATATCATGGGACCCATCCACCAACAATGGCCAAGATCTGGTAATGGTAAATCAAAATTAGTAGTCTTAAGACCAGTCTACTTTTATTATTAATATTCTAGAATCTTCTTCCACAAAAATTATTTATGTAATATAAAAGCTAATCTATTTGTGAAGCTTTATTAATAGCTGTTTGTAAAATGAATATAGCTGAAATAGAATATCAGTAGAACCCCGAAATATACATAGATAGGTCAGGTTAATTATAGGATTACTAAAAAAGAAAAGATCTGCAAAAAAACAAAAATAAGCAAAAAAATAACTTGTTAAAAAAATATGCTATCAGAAAAGCAGGCTGTTATTTAAATAGCCATTAGCAAAATTGGTATCAAATTAGTAGTTTTTGTTAAAGTTTACTAAATTCTTCTAATTTTAATACAAACCCTAACTCTAATATCAAACTTTATATCTTTATTATATTAGCAAAATTTTTTGTAGTACTATTGGAGTAGTTCTAATTATATACTTTGACTTTTTTGATTATAGTTATTTAGATATTAAATTATAATACTTCAAAGAAGTCAATATATAGAATTGCAAATAATTATTTGTATTCTTGGTTTTAATACAACAATGCCATATATCTACCTTTTATTTATTATAATTTTTAGAGGCTTTGTATATCAAACCTAACCTCTATTAAAAAAAAACAGTGCTATAATACCCTAATATATTAATTCATCTATAATCCAAATTTTAACCCTAACTCTAATTACTAACTTTAATTATTCATTTACAATTAATTAGAAAATATCAATTTACTAATATAATACTTCTTTCACAAACAAGTTTATTTGAAAGCTTATTTTGCAGATAAGATAATCCTAGTCATTATAATAAAATTAGGTTAAAAATCAATTTAAGAATAGTGCAGTTTATAAAAAAAACTTATCAATAAAATAAGCTTTCAAAAAATATTCTAATTATAAAGCAAATTTTTTTGCTAATTAATCATTGGTAAGAATAAGTTTGTTGGTAAAATAAGTATCAGAGAAATATATATTACATAAATGTAATATGTTCCTCAAGTAGTGTAAAAATTTTTACACTTAAAATACTAAGATATATATGATAAGCTACTCTTTTTGTTTTGACTTAAAAACCAAAATCTTCATTTACTAAAAATAAGCAACCACAATTAATAATAGTCACTATATAGTAAACTTGAAATTCTACTATATAAATTGATTATAATTGCTTAAAAACTTTTAATTAGAAGCCCAAAACTAGTTTACTTAATGTAATTTCAAGTTCTTTAAAATTTTTGATTTTTTTTGTAAATTTTCCTAATTTTTCGTTCATTTCGTTATACAAGATCCTGTGATCTAATTGGCCAATCAGATTAACCTGCGATATAGCAACCTGTGATATTTATCAACCTCCTATTTCAAAATGTTTATCCAAATTAGAGAAGTTTTTATTATTTGAATTTTAATTTTTATATTGAATAAAAACAGAATTTTTTTAAAAACTATATTTGATAAAGATAAAAATTAATAATCAAATAATAAAAAGTTACCTAATAATAATAAATATTTTACAATATATGCATTTTGATCTTTTAAATAAATTTATTTAAGCAATTATAATTGATTTGCATAGTAACATTTGGACTTTAATATGTAGCAACTATTTGTGATTGCTAAAAACCAATTTTACCAAAAAATAATCTATATCCAACTTTTTTTAAAAAAAGATAGCTTATTTTTAGAAATTTGCAATAGTAAAACTTGAACTTTAATATAAAATTGTGAGTATTTTTTTACTAATAAAAAATTTTAAAATCTTCTAAAAAAATGTAATAATGATTATAAGCTATTTGTAATTATATAAAGGTATTTTATATATAAAAAAGAATTTAATTCATGCTCTGACAGTGCCAGATTCCAGAAATTTGATAAACAAATAATTGATTTTCCCTAATTTTACTATATTTATTCCCTCATAAGTTGCCATCTGTCATTCTAAAATATTCATTTCTTCTAAAAATCTCTTCTGATATTTGACAACGTTCCTTCATTCGTGTTCATCAAAGTACATACCCTTTCAGTATTTTTTTTTTATTGACCTCCATAGAGGACGCCATGTAGGCGTACTTTATTAATAACTTATAAATTAACAACTAATACAAAATCATATTATAACTAAGGTAAATCCATCGACCTAATTACATCTCTATTCTGGGGCCAAGTCCTTTCCACTTGTCCTAAAACCTATCTAGACGGGCTCAGAGAAAGGTACTTCATTACCTTTTCTAGACTGTTACCTCCCTTCTTTTGTATGGCCTTTAGCACCTTTAACTCCTTGCTAATTCTTATCTGGACTACAGCAGGTAAAATCGCTTCTGGTATCCCTTTCTGTCCCTATTTAACCTGGGTATACCAGCACCAGATCTCATATAAACAGGTGATTTGCAGCCATATAGCTGCTTTACGTTTGGCAGGCGCTTTAACATTCACGACTGAAAAATTTCATCACATGATTTTGGATGACCATCCTCATTTGAAATAGCCAGGAGTTTGTAAGCTTTAGACCATATTATCTTGCTGATTCTACACTCTAGAGCGAAGTGTAGTGGAGTTTGAATTTCTCCAGGGCATGCCGGACAGTCTCCATTTTCTTCACGACTGATATGCAGTAGCCGATATCCTAGGGAAAGTGCCCTACAATTCAGTCTCTATGTCACATCCTTCTTTTTGTTAACAGTCCATTTTTCTTTGATCTACTTCACGTGATCTGTTTGGCTAACATTAATGTTAACTTTAGCACATAAGTATTCTGTAGCTTTTTTGACTAAAAAACTACCATGTTGACTTCCTATCTCCAAATTACCAGAGTCCTAGGGTCCAATGCCTTCTCCTAGCACTTTTCCCTCCAACCGATTCCATGCTTGCATATATGGTTTCCATCTTTCTGTCCAACCCTTAGTCGAGGCTAAATTGCTATTCAGAGCCTTCTTAATCGTTATATTCTTTCTACACTGTAAATTTTCAGTAACTAATGCTCTTTCTACTTTTGCCCAAAAACTATCACCTGTCAACAACTTTATCAACACCGAGACCAATCTTGCGTCCAGCATATCCTTCAAAATTGGGGCCACAAGCCTCTTTGATCATACCCCTGTTGAAAGGTTGAGTATCGTGGGAGCATCCTCGACCTATTTTTAACCCAATCCATGATCATGTTATTAAACACATACAGCTGTTTTCTTTTGGGAGGGGTAAGATATGCAAGATACCATATTTTTGAGATAAACAAGGATTTCGCTACTAATATTCTACCTTTAAATGACAGATTTCTATTCGCTATAGCATTGATCTTTTTTTGTATCTAATGGGCCAATTCCTTCCATAAACATTTTATTGGATTCCCTTTACTATCTACCTTATAACCAAGTATAGATATCGGTTCATTCTTTGTTACTTTCCTAAAATTGCATTCACTGGTCAAGCTATGTTCTCGAGCTATTGCTGTAAGTGGAATTAACATTGTCTTAGATCTATTCACCCTGGCATTGGATGTGGCTTCATATTTCCTAATTATTTCCAAAACCTCAAGCCAATCCCTTTGAGATCCAATGCCTATGGTCAAGTCATCTGCATACACTGCAATTTTAAAACATTGATTCTTGATTTCAATACCGTGAACTCTTTCATGTAGATATTTCAATAAAGGTCAATCGCAAGCATAAACAAGAGTGGGGACAATGGGTCACCCTGCCAGACCCCTCTTTCTACCCTAAATGGTTCTGAGCATACCTGAGTCCGTGATGTATACCTGTTGTGATGAAAATAATGCGTTTACAATATTAACAAATTTTCCATCAAAGTTCATCCTGTTTAACACCATTCTTAAATACCCATAATTGACTCTATCAAAAGCTTTTTGCTGATCTACTAAAAGAAGCCAATGATATTTAGATTGATCAGTTTGGTTTCTCAACACCGTTAGTACATCCATGGCTGTGTCTTGTATCAATCTTCCGTTCACAAATCCTCTTTAATACGGGCTAATAATATCTGTACAAATCACATTTAGTCAATTCACAATTATTTTCATAAATATTTTGATGTCTCAATTCGTAAGTGAGATCGGCCTCCAATTACTTATTTCTTCAAGATTATCATCTTTTTTAGAGATCAGTGAAATAATATTTTGGTTCCATGAGCACGGCATTTGCCCTGACTCCAATACCGTGTTAAATAGTTTTACAAGTATCAGAAGAACATCTTCCTTTGCTAACTTGTAAAACTCATAACTAAGACTGTTAGTTCTGTGGCTTTATTGTTAGTGAGAGTATCGATGACCCCAGAATTTTCTCTTCTGAAATCTTTTTTACTAGGGACATATTCTGAGCTAGTGATAGCTGCAGCATACCTTGGATTAGGCTATTCACTGCTTTTACATCAAACTCCTCTATTTTATATAATTGCGCGAAGTTGTTATGAATATATTGCAATATGGTGGTCAGATCTTCTTCCATAGGTTTACTCAGGTCACTAATTTTTGTTATAGGTGTTGACGAAGCCCTAATCTTATAACGCATAAAAAAATACTTTGTGAACTTTTCTCCCTGTTCTACCCAATTAGCCTTCGACTTAATTTGCCATTTTTCGGCTAATAGAGATAGCTCCTCTTGCAGTTGTTGTTGAATATTTTTGGCAACCAACCATAAGTTTTCGAACACATCGCTACTTAAAATCTTTCTATTCACTTCCATAAGCCTTTTATGAAGTTTCTGGATTTTACTCTCTAGAACCGTTTGCAGTTTGTATGCCCTAATGATTGACTGAACCACACACTTGTGAAAGTCCCATTTATTTACATCTTTGATACTGCGTAATTCCTTCTCAACCTCTTCTCTAATTCTTGTGTTCATCCCACACCTCTTATCAAACTTCCAAAAACCGGCTCTTGATGGGTTCTTTGCAAAACACAACTTGCATTCAACCAATAAATGATCTGAGTTACCATACCTCATGGCCACTTCCTTACAATATTGAGCATGATTCGCATCTATAAATATATATTCCAAGCAAGTCACCATTAAATAGCTTCCACGTGTTTTCTGATAAAAGGTAAGAAAGGGTTTAAGCCCTATAACCTCAGCCATATCCATATACTCGTGCATCTTCTGATCTAAAAGCTCCTGTGATGAATCATTATGTGATACTACATGACTGATCCTGTCTTCGTGTGAATTATTATTCACATTCATATCCCTGCTACGATATTAATGACCTCCTCGTCTATCTGTGGGGACCAATTATTAAAGAAAGTAACTCAATCTTCTATATTTGGTGGAGCGTATACATTGGTAACCAGGTAAGAACATTGTTTAAAATTAAACCTTGCTAATAACACTCGTCTATTACATGCTTCCTTTATCTCCTCAACTTAATCTCTTTCTTCCAGCAAGTAACACCGTTTTTGATGTCCAGTGCGAGTTATATATCTACTGCTGAGCCAAAAAATTTCTCATCGAGTGATCGTGAAGGTTGGTTTCTTGTAAAAAAATTAAATCGCATCTATATGATTTTATCAATGTCATAGTCTTTTGAAATTTTTGTTTGCTATTTAAACCCTTTATATTTAGGGTTGCTATTTTTATCGTATTATGCTTTTTTAAAGAAAAAAAATAAAAGAATAAAATTGCTAATGCAATCTGTAATTACTACAATATATAAATCATCTGCCCGAAGAGGTTTTGCCTCTTTTAGGTTCTCTATCCTTATAATACGGAAAAGCTCTCTTGTCTGCTCCCGAGTTACTATTTTTCTTCTTATTATTTTTTTCTAGTTACTTGAATGAATCCTTTATCATCACCTATTTGCTTCGATCCACCCTCGTTTTTACTAATATGTCCATTTCTTCCGCCTCCTGGAGCCTTTGAATAGCTTCTTTGGTGCTGATTTCTTCTTGTGGCCCAACAGGAGCTGTCTTCACTACTTTCTCATTCTCAGCTCCTGAGGTATGTACCGTGTTATCCACCTTCTGCATGATTTCTTTGTCGTGATTAACCAGAACGGCTCCATCTACCACTTGTTCCAAGATTTGTTATTTTCATCACACACTACTTCCGACGTGCTGTTATTACTCTCTATGTTCAAACTAAGCGCCCTGTCCATTATATATAGATTATCTGCACTAAAGGTTATTTCATCTTGTCTTTGCACTTTCGCTTGATCATTTAATTGTGTCTCATGCCTTCTTTGTCGTTGTCTAAGTGTCATGGCAATGATCGATACCCCATGTACTACGTTCAGAGAATGTTGGGAATTGATGATCTAGAGTATGATCGTTAGGGTATGTGCACACGTGATCACGTGGAGTATGTGGTTGATCGTTAAATTGGTTAAATTAATAAGGTGGCACAGGTAATCTGCAGTAATTAGTGCGTCATTGATTAAAAGTTTATTATAGTTTGTGCAGCATTTTGCATTAAAAATGTCGTAATTAATATGTAGTCTAATAAAGTAAAACAATGTATAAGTAGAGCAAGGGGATCAATAAATCTCTACGTTCTTCTCTTCTTAAAATAAACCGTGAAATAAAGTAAAGAAAGATACCTACTGTTAGATCGTTGTTATTTCTAACGCAAATTGTTAGTCGCTGCAAAGGTGGTGACGGTGAAATTGTAGAGTGGACCGCCTCTTGATACTGAGTGTACGTAAGTAGGCAGGGCCCGAAAATATTAAGAAATTAAGCTAGATTACAGAAAGGGAACCCTTTTGCTTACCCATGCAACAAGGAAGAACCTGGGTAAAAATAAAGCTCTCCAATATTAAAATTATAACGTAAAAGAAAAAAAAAATTATTATTTTTCTCAATAAGACATTAAAAGAAATAAAACAAAAAGCACTACTCGACTTAACGACATGGGTGGTTCGGGCTTGATGAAACCAATCTACCACGGCCGAGATGATGAAGATATTGAAGTATTTCTTGAGGATTATGAGGCGTATGGTTAGGGATATTACGGTCTGTCCCAGTTTGGTCTTGGTCCAAAAGACCGGGTCTGGGAACAAACTGTGAACTGGACCAGGGTTCGTTACTGGTTCACTAAACCGGTTTTAGTTAAGTTTCGGTTGGGACCGGACTTTAAACCGTTCACATTCGACCAATAGAAATGCATAATTTAGATAATCATTTTACATTTTTTTATTGAAAAACTTTTGAAGCTAATCAATATGTATTTTATTTAAAAAACCTTAATATGGTTATTAAAGCTACTAAAGATCATTTCTACATTTTTAATACCTTTATGTACCAGTTCAGAATAATCCGTTATTTTATTCAATTTCACCCACCCTATTACTAATCCAACTTTTAACGCAGAGACATGCTCTTGCCGTCTCGGAATGAAGACGATTACGGGTTCTTGAGATGGTATTACCAGCTAGAGAAAAAGCTCGTTCACATGCAACGCTAGTTGCTTGAATACTTAGATAGTCGGCTGCAATTTTTGAGAGAATAGGGTAAGCTTTTTTATTCGCCTTCCACCAATCCAGTGGGACCGTATCTTCTTCAGCAGGTTCTGACATAATATAACGATCTAATTCACTAGTGCTTGTGGTCGATGATTCTTCAAGAGCAATATCATTCGCATTCACATAGTAAGGTTCTTCCATCTCTGACTTGTTTCGCAAGTTCCAAAAAAACTTTCGGGCAGTTTTAATGGGGCTTTCTTCAGTATCGTTAGGGATGGGTGAAGTTTGTTGATATTTGTATTGATTCATTAATTCTTGAACTGCACTCTTAACATTAACGATTTCAATTTTGTTGAATATTTTCAATTTAGCACTAGTATCAAGAACGGCGGAAACAATAGAAGGTTTATCTATTATATTCCAATATTCCTCTATTTTTTGATACATTGATGCAGCAACCATATTCTGAGAGTATTCTTCTTGCCCAATATACGAATCTAAAAAATCCTTAATACTCAAAAACACCAAATGTATGTTACCTATGGTCGGATACGATTTTGCGGAGAGCAATTTTGTGGCAGCTTCGATCGGTTCTAACAAAGTAAGTACATCCTAAAAATTGTTTTTACTTTTGTTAGTAAAATTTTTTATATTTTATATTTAAATTATTGCAAAATTGTTTATTTACTTTTAACTTTTGCTGTTCATCAGTACTCGGATATAGTGAACGAATTAATGGATGGTCTGCAGCAAGTAAATTAAGGGCATTTTCCATTTTTCGCATTTTTTGTAGCATATAGTACGTGCTATTCCATCTCGTTTCTACATCCAACTCAGGTTTAATGTATGTGATTCCTTTAAGCTTGCACAATCCGCGTAAATCATCGCTGAGACGAGTAGAAACTTTGATTTTCAACATTAAATTTCGTACTTTTTCTACAGAAGAATCGACCATTTCTAGTCCTTGTTTTGCAGCCAAGTTGAGTACGTGGGCTGCGCAGCGATAATGTGAGAATCCAATATTGTCAAACTCACGTTGTAGTTCTTGTGCAATTAATCTTCCACAAACGATCATGGCAGATTCATTATCTGTTGTAAGTGCCAAAGTGTTATCTTTAATATTAAAATCAGAAAGAACGTTATTGATGGCATCTGCCATATTTACACCTGTGTGTCTATCATTAAATAGAATAATATCTAAAAGGAAATGACACATTTTCCAATCAGCATTAACATAGTGAATCATTACACCAAGAAAAGCTTCGAAATTTCGGGAGGTCCACATATCAGCGGTCAAAGACACTTTTCCAGGAATTCTTACAATATCATTAACTAATTTATTTCGTCTATCTTCAAATTCATCCATTATCATTTTTTTAGCGGCTTGTCTCGTTGGTATTACGTATCGAGGATCAAGAAAATTAAGAAATTCGTTAAAATATTGATTTTTAACAACAGTAAACGGTTGTTGATCTGCGATTATCCAGGTAATTAATTTTTTATCTCTTCTTTTTTGATCATCATCATTATGCGGGTCAGTTCTAGGAAAATTAAGTGTAGCTTGACGTCTTGCTGGTGCATTAATATTGTGCCCATTTAGATGTCTTCGTAAAGATGAAACTCCCGTCTTATCTGAAAAAACCTGATTGCATCGTTTGCATACAGGTACTTCGGGATGGGTGGGTGTAGTGAGGTCAAAATAAGGCCAGATTGTTGAACTTCTTCTGAGTCTTCTTCTTTGAACATGGTTATTTTGAGATGACGAACTAATATTTGTAATATTTGTTTCTTGAGAAACTTGACTATTTAGGTTCGAAGCGCTGTCTTCTCCGAAAAGACTGTCAAGATCATCGTTTTCTATATCAAAAGGGTTACGGCTTTCAAAAAGATCATCGGTTTCCATTTTCTTTTTTTTGTTTCATCGAATAGGACGAGTGGAGTTTTATATATTGTGTCAATATATAACAATAAACATTTTTTTTTTTATTTGGTATCAGGGGCTTTAAATCATTGAGATAAGTAAATTTTATTTTGGTTTTTCTTGATTTAGATATTGATCACGACTAATACATCAAAATTTTTTTCAATGATCTTATCAAAGGGATCTTTATTTATAGCACAAGATATTTTAACACAATCATTTTATAGCGGTCTTTTTTTTTATTTATAATTTCACAAGAAGGAGGTATCACGACACATCTTGAATTGGTTATATGGTACATGAAAATGTTGGGGTTACAATTTATAGTGGTTTTTTTTCCCCTGCTGAAATGACTTTTTAAAAGTTTTTTTTTGTAACATACTCAAAATTGTTCATAATAAACATGATAAGCGAAGACAGCATCAGGCTAGATGCTTGAATCGGGAATTTGGCTGCATCAAGCCAGGTGCTTGAATGGGGATTCGACTACATCAGACCAGTTGCTTGAATAAGGATTCGACTACATCAGGCCAGATGCTTGAATGGGGATTCGATTGCATCAGGGCAGATACTTGAACGGGGAATTCGACTTATAGATTATACAAAACATACGGATAGGTTAAGCAACAAGTTTTTTATTTAGAGCAAATCTCAAACAAATAATGTTTTTAAGTTTTTGAGTTCCTTTTACGAAAAGTTAAAACTGAATTTTGAGATTCGTCATATGAAAATTAAAGCAGAAAGGTATTATGGCAATTAAATTGGTTACATCGAATAATGATAAGAATTCCAATCTCGAAAGTGTCTTGTTTAAAATTGCCAAAAACCTGTCTATACCAATTTTGAATAAATCAAAATAGAAAAATTGCGCAATCCAAGTTTAAATATCATTTTATTAGTTATAATGCGTTTCATAAAAAAATAAATTGTTTTTTATATTGATCTATTTATACCACAATTGGTTAGTTGATGATTGCAAGATAAATTTTTAAACTATAGTAATTGACAAAATATAATTCTAGATATCAAATTTATGTATTGCGCAAGGAATTTCTTTATATGGAATACTAGTGTAAGATTTAAATATCCCGCGCTTTATTTTAAAGTGTCATGTGTAACGTTTCCTGCATATTATATAATTTAGTAATTATCATTTTATTATAGGACTGACTAACTTAAACCGGTTTTAATCTGCGGACCCAGAACCACTCGGACCAGTTCAAAAGACTGGTTTGGATCATGGTCTTCGCAGGACCGTAACATCCCTACGTATGGTGCATCGAAGGACTGGAATTAAGCCAAAATGCGACAAGTAATAAGGCTACATGTTTTTGACGATTTAAAGCCCTGGATACGTGAGCTAATAAAGGCTCATACAGCTTGGGGGATTTAAAAGATGCTGTCATTGCTGGTGCACAAGCATCCTGTAATAAAAAAGAAAAGTTGGAACAATTGAAAAGCATCAAGCAAAAATCGACCGATACCATCAAAGCATATACAAACCGGTTCGACGCAAGTTTGGAGCCGATAAAGAATGATATAAGGAACAACGAAAAATGGCAATGTACGTACAAGGACTACTGCAACCATTTAGAGAAAAGGTAGAAGTACAATGTCCTGAAACGTATGCTGAAGCCAAAAAGTGGGCTTTGAAAGTAGAAAAATATAATCAGGACAATGAGTATATAATAAAAAGTCCTTCTAAAAGTACATCTAGAGAATAGAAGGAAATCAAATCGTATATGAAAGATCTTACCTCGGCTTTTGGTTCCTTGAAAATTTGTCGGGTAGATCAAATTCTGGGCAAGATGACCGGATGAACAAAATGGAATCGAGCATTAAAGAATTAACAAAGGCTGTAATGAATCTTAAAGATAATAAATCGTATAGTACATATCATAATCAGAAATCCAATGTGATACAAAATCAAGAAATAAATAGTCAGAATCAAACCAATAGGCCTGCAGGTGCTATGAATGCAATCAGGAAGGACATATTTCCAGAAATTGCCCTACTAGGGCTTTACAACCACGGTTCAATAATCAAAGGAATGAACCGAGAAGAAACGAGGCTGCAAATCCGGAAGTTGGGGTGTGAATGTATGCTTTTTTAAAATAACTGAATCGATGAAAAGTGAGAGTGACGAATACTTAATGATTCAATTCAAAGAAGGAGAAAAGTTGTTCGACGTGAGAAACCTTGGGAAAAGGAGACGTGTAGAAGATGAACATAAAATACCAACTTGGGCTCAAAAAGGCACTTACATCAATACGCCAGAAGAAATTGAGCAATATAAAAAGGGTTCAGTAATGTACATCCCTATTTCGGAATTAATGCAGGAATTGGATATTTTAAAAAATATAGCATCACTCGAATTCCCGATTACCCTTGGGCAACTATTTAAATGGTCCCCAAAAGCAAGAACTGAGGTTTTAAAAGCATTAACCAGAAAGAAAAAGGAGAACGACATATTGATGGTGAATACTAAAATAAGAATAGTACGAGGAATGCAAACAAATGTGAGCCTGAAAATAGAAAATGTACCTGTGGGATTGGCAAAAGTGAATGGTAAAGCGGTTGAAGCGCCCATTGATCCTGGATCTCAGTTGAATCTTATGTATGAGTCATTTGCCAAGCAAAAGGGATTATCTTGGAGACCCATAACAAGCATAGGCCGTATGGCTAATGACTGTTTAAGCGAATTTGTGGGTTACATACCCAATATTGAGGTGGAAATAGAGGGCGTAAGAGTTTTTCAAGGGTTTTACGTGATGAAAGCAGCAAGTTTTGAGGTTTTGTTGGGCATGCCATGGCTTGCAGCGGCGAAATGCAACTTGAAGTGGAAAGACAACAAGTTATGGTGCTCTATAGGCTCCGACCACAAGAAATTTTCATTCATTGCGTCGATAGTATCTAAAGAATGGATTGATATTCTGGAATACAATAATAAAGGAAGAGAAATTCCGCCTATTCGAGTATGCTCAATACAGATTAATAATCCAGAGCATGCCCGTATGTTCAAAGATCAACTAAGAGACATGTTGAAATACGNAAGGGGCAGATAATTCAGATAAAATTGTTGTAAAAGAAGTCAAACCTATAGATTTACGTGACATGGAAGGAGAAAATCACGTTGGTCAAGTGATCTATTGGTCACGTGAGCACGAGCAAGAAAACGGCGTAATAAAAGGGTTGGGACCTGATGTTGTAATGAGACTAACGAAAGACAATTGTCATGAATTAAATTTTGGAGAATGTATCTCTCAGAAACAAATGTGCAAGATACAAGAAAAATTAATACAAGAAACGCCTGATATATTTGCATTTGATATGTCTGAAATCAGAAAAACTGATTTAATTCAGTATGAGATAAGGACTGGGGGAAAAGAAATTCCGCCTATTCGAGTATGCTCAATACAGATTAATAATCCAGAGCATGCCCGTATGTTCAAAGATCAACTAAGAGACATGTTGAAATACGGACTCCTGGAAAAGGAATGGGCCAGTATGCCTATTACTGTTTTCCGGTTAAAAAAAAGGAAGGAGGAACCGATAAATTGAGAGTGGTTGGGGACATGCGGCCATTGAACAAATATATAATAAAAGATGGCTACTCCTTACCTATCATACAGGATATTTTAGAAAAAGCTGTGGGTCACAACTGGTATTCTAGCGTGGACGCCTACAAAGACTACTGGTAGATAAAAATTCGTGAGGAGGACAAAGACAAAGTAGCAGTCGCAACTTTCCTTGGCGTACTATGATATACTTTATGTGCATGGGACTTAAAAATGCTAGCGAAACATTTCAGCGCTTAATGGACATATTACTCGAAGGAGATGAATGGAGAGACGCGGCTGCCGCTTATCAAGATGATGTTGGGCTCTGGACCCGGGGCACAGTTGAGGAGCATATTGATATGTTTGTCAAACTTGCAAAAACCTTTAACAATGCAGGCCTTACCTTTGCCGCAAAGAAATGTCATCTTCTATATAAGGAATTGAACATGTATGGATTTATTGTTGGGAAAAGTGGTATCAAACCTGACCCAAATCGAATGAAGAAAATCAATAAATGGAAAATTCTGAAAAATATTCAGGAAGTTCGTGCCTTCTTAGGTACCTTGAACTATTATCGGCAGTTTGTGAGAAATTTTAGTGCAATCACTAAACCTCTTACCGAACTAACGAAAAATGAAATTGGCTTTAAATGGGAAAAAGAACAAACCGAAGCGTTCCAGAACTTGAAAGAGAAAATGATGGACGATGTAATGCTAAAAGAACCAAATTGGCAAGATGCCAAGAGCGGTGTCGACCTTATCAGATGAGTACGGATGCGAGTGACTTTGTACTGGGTGTTGTTTTTGAACAATATGATGATCAACAAATGCTTCGCCCCGTAACATTCGAATCGCGAAAATTGAACACGCATGAGGTGAATTACACCATAACTGAAAGGGAATGTCTGGGTATAGTTTTGGCTATAATATGTGCTAGAGGTATGTGGCAGGGACGACATTTGATGTGTGGGTCGACCATCAAGCCCTCGAATGGCTGTTTAATAAAGTCCAATTAAAGGGGCGTTTGATGCGATGGGTAGTCACTTTACAAGCGTTTGAATTTAATGTGCATTACAAGTCTGGCAAGAAACATGGACATGCCGATAGTTTGTCATGGTACCTTGATCCCATAACAACCGAAAATCGGCCCACAGACGAGGAATTTGTGGATTCATTGTTGTTGAGCGTTAACGATCAAGATAATCAGTGTACGAAAGATGTAAAAGCGGTTAAGCACTACTTGGAAAATTTACAATGGCCACGTGATGTAAAAAGAGAAAATTTACCTAGACTTCGAAGTAAAGTTAAAAAATATTGTATCATAAGTGGGCAATTGTTCAGAAGAGCTGTTGATGGTAAGCCTCCACGCAGAGTAATAATGAAAGAAAATGAAAAGGTTTAGATAATAAAGGCTAACCATGAAGGGCTTGCAGAATAAGGTGGTCACCGCGGAATAAATAGTACAGTAAGAAAAGTCCTGTTAAATTATTTGTGGGGTAATGGAAACATCTATAATGATGTGAAAAGCTATGTAATATCATGTCAAATTTGTCAGAGATGTGCTAGAAAACAACTTAAGGAACCCATCCACGTGACCGCAACTAGCTGGATATTTCATCGACTCTACGTCGATTGTATCGGGCCTTTAGTTAGAACTTCTGCCGGTCATGAACACATAGTTATCGCAGTTGAAGATTTAACTAGGTACATAGAAGCACGTGCGTTAAGAAATAAGAATGCAAAAGCCATTGCCGCATTCTTATAGGAGGAAGTAATTACTAGGCATGGCTGTTTTGCACGGAATTCAAAAATAATTTGATGGAAGAGTTGACGGCACGATTGCTAGTAAAGCAACAATTCACTGCCAGTTATCATCCGGAAGCCAATGGCAGAGCTGAACGAACAGTGCAAAAACTTACTCGAATCTTGAGAAAGGTTTGTGCAGAAGCAAAAAATTGGTGGCATAAGCATTTGTGCGCTGCTGTGTGAGCTCTCAATATTACCATGGGAGAATTAGGGTACTCACCTTTCAGATTGGTGTATGCACATGATGCAATAACCCCAGTAGAGTTGACTCTTGAGAGCTACCAGGTTTTTATAACCAAGGAAACTTGGACCACAAATGAGTTATTGGCTTTTAGGACCACGCAAATGAAAGTATTGGTGCAGGAACTAAGAGAAGCAAAGGTTAACCGTGTTGAGCTCCGTGAACAATGGAAAAGGTTCCATGATAGACATGCGAATATGAATAAAAGGTAATTGGGTGTTAGTTTATGACTCGACGCTTGATAATTCACCTCGAAAGTTAAATTACAGGTGGAACGGCCCGTACATGGTAAGAAGGATTGGCCAAAATGGTCATTTGTACTTAAATGAAGTGGATGGAAGTGAATTAGTGGATCCTTTTACGAGGAATCGTGTCAAAAAGCTAAAGTCCAGGCCATCTTGGATGGAAAATCAGAGTGAAATAGTTAATAATAATGACTTCGAGGACGAAAGTCATGGGGGTCTAGCTCCTGGCATTGCAATGATCGATACCCTATGTACTACGTTCAGGGAATGTTGGGAATTGATGATCTAGAGTATGATCGTTAGGGTATGTGCACACGTGATCATGTGGGGTACGGGGTTGATCAGTAAATCGGTTAAATTAATAAAGTGGCACAGGTAATCTGCAGTAATTAGTGCGTCATTGATTAAAAGTTTATTATAGTTTGCGCAGCATTTTGCATTAAAAATGTTATAATTAATATGTAGTCTGATAAAGTAAAACAATGAATAAGTAGAGCAAGGGGATCAATAAATCTCTACGTTCTTCTCTTCTTAAAATAAACCATAAAATAAAGTAAAGAAAGATACCTACTGTTAAATCGTTGTTATTTCTAATGCAAATTGTTAGTCACTGCAAAGGTGGTGATGGTGAAATTGTAGGGTGGACCGCCTCTTGATACAGTGTGTACGTAAGTAGGCAGGGCCCGAAATTATTAAGAAATTGAGCTAGATTACAGAAAGGGAAGCCCTTCTGTTAACCCACGCGACACTAAGTTCAATCGACTTTCTAAGCTCCTCACAATCCCTCTTTATGTGACCTTCCTTGTCACAATAAAAACATACTTTGGGAGCCTCCTTCCATTCTAAAGTGACCTTCTGGTCCCAAATGTGAGTATGTCTAGGGATTCTCTTAGCGAGGTCTGGGTCGTTTGTTGTCTCGAACGTAACAATCTACTGGTTTGTGCACACTGGTGTTCTATCATAAACCAAGGGCTTAATCGAAGAAACACAGCCCATGTCCGCAGATGCCACTTTGATCCATCTTGTGATAATATCTTTAGGTCCCATTGGGACATTTTGTAACTTGATATGCAAAAAACTACATTTAAGATTAACTGGAATATACCCTAGCAATGTTTGTTTGAAAATAATGATTCCTTTTGTAGCATAAAATTGTTGTCTCGCCTGATTGGTAAAAACAACTTCAAGGTATAAATGCTTCTTTCTTTTAAAATGCGGCCTAGCTGCAACCAACTCATTTCCTATTTTCACATATAAAGCACCTACAATATCGTTAAGTGAAATGCTTTCAAAGTTCTGTATATCAAAGATTAATGCATTATCATTTTTTGTGTGTATTCTCTCACTGGGAGCAAAATTAGAATATGTTGCTCTACCACTACTTAATAATGAAATTAAACTAGACCACTGACAACCTTCAGATGATTTATTCCCCGAATTTATTGCATTATCACACGAATTCTGGCTCAGATCATTATTCTGCATGATGACATTAATTATGTTAGTACTATCTACAATATTTCCAGAACTTTCCTTCATATTTCCCGGCGAATTTTCCCTTCTTTGGAAAAGTTTGAACCTGTGTCTGTTGGGTCTTCACCCACAGAAAACTTCAGGTCTACGTTTTCTGACCAACTCACTGACGTGCTATTAGAGGTTACCTTCTTCTGTTCCTGAACTTGATCTAGCTCAACCGGAGCAGTTTCGCTTTTCTAAGACACTTTTGCTTCATTTTCCTTTTTAATAGATTTTGACCTTGTATCATGAGTCTTAACGCATTTTCCTTGAATCTCGTCCATATTAAGTCTTGTAAACTTCCTTTTCCTCGGTGTTAGAACTTTTGCCCCTATATAATGGCCTTGTGCGTTGTTAAAACTAACTTCTTTCAGTATATTGTTTCTTTGGCACTCTCCTGGCACTGGAACGTGGTAGAGTGCAAATCAGATCCCTTTCAGTATTTTTTAAACTAACAACCTAAAACATTTAACTATCTTTTAGCTGTTCTTAGGCTAATTGACTTTTTTATCCCTTCAGTATCCTCGGGTAAAATAACAGAATTGACATATTGTCTAAATGAGATGGACTAATGCCATTTACCCTAAATTCTTCTTGTATCCACCGTATACATTTTAGTACCATATCTTCATCATCAACTAACCGTTTACATTGTTGATGCTGGCCATGATAGGATAGCAGAAATGATTCATTATGCAAATAAAGGTTGCCAAGAAAATGAACTCTTTTATATTTATATGGGTTAAGGTTGATGTAAACTATGCTTACTGTGGCTCCACTTGCATTCACTTTCCAATGACCATCATATAGCCATATAAAATATACATAAACAACCTGTCATTCATTATATTCTAGAGTAGTGAAAGTTCTTTCATTTTTTAAAAGCTCATCTTGAAGCTGTGCAATTATATTACTAAGTTCAAAACATGCATCCTCACTAATATCGTCACTTCCACTACTATCATTATTATCACTTTTATTCTCATTATAGTCCAAAATTGAATGTCCTGGGAATGCAGTCAAATATATTGGTGATGTCGATGTTGAAGGTTCAAAAAACAGGTAATTTTGGAAGTTCCTTTGGCTGCATTGATAAGTGTGCCTGAGGCACCAAATTTGCGATAATAGTTTGATTTGAAAAACCCACTTACTGTTCTTATTTTAGATCTTTTTTTTATACGAGAGGTACTGCAAGTAAACGTATTTGTGTTCTTTCTTCTTCATCTACACCTTCACCTGACTAAAACTACTATATTTCTCTGAATTCTGTTTATCCTTCTCTTTTAACATATCCGCTATCTCTGATCTTTCTTTGGCCACTTTTTTTCTTGCATTATTATATTCACAAAGCTTTGTACGTATTTTTCTTTTAACCATAGTCCATTTTTTTAAAGCAGTTTATTTTATTTTATTTTATTTTATTTTTTTTTTAAATTCAAATAATCTCCAAATTGTCTAGTTTCATCTCTCTTTTTCATTTCATCTCGCCTTTTGTTTCATCTTGCCTTTCATTTTATCTCGCCTTTTCGTCTTGCTTACTCTTCTCTTATTGTTAAAGCATAATTATAAAAGTGTTCGCTGCATAGTTATCAATAGTGTGCATCAATTTAATTAATTTTAATAAAGCACATAGCCAATTATTAGTCAATCAAATGTAAAATACAATTTGATTAGATAATTTCAATCACATTATCTGTCCTATTTTCCATTGGTTATATGAAAATGCACCTTTTTTAACCAGATTTATCTTGATAATGGGTAATTGTATTTTTAAAAAAGAGCTGCTATTTTGTAGCAAACAGGTTTGGCTACAAAATAGGTGCCCCTTTTTTTTGTAACACATCTGTATAATGTTCAATAACATTTTGAAAATATTCAAATTTAGGATTGCTTTTAGGTGTTCTGCACCGTAACATATTTCTTCTGTTAACAACCTTAATATTGTTGTAGTTTTATTCTTTATTCTTTAGCAACATATAGTGTTAAAATATTAATACTAAATTGTTTATAGCTAGAATATCTTAATTTCTCAGGTTGAAAGCTATAATACAAAGATTAAAAGATTAATATTCAACTTCAATACAACGTTGTTAGAGTTAGCAGAAAATTATTAGTATTCATTTTTTAAGATCTTGATTCCCAAGACTGCTTTGACTGCATGTAATAATGCGCAGGAGTGAACTTATGAATTTCAGCCTAAATTAAGCTTAATTCAGACCAAGGCTTGAAATAACCCCTGGCCCACTATTACGTACAAATACGGTAATACAATTCTACAAAATATTTGTAAACATTACATAAATATCTTACTTCTAAATTGTTAAAAATCTAAGAGAATTAAATAAAACAGGTGCTTTAATACTATGGCATAAAACAGGGTTGGCAATTCCAAATGAACATGACCAAATGACCAAATTAATTGGTCATTGGTCATTTGGTCATTTGAAATTTGAAATGACCTAATGACCTAATGACCTAATATAAAAATTATAAAAATTAATAATAACTAGCATCACCTGGTATAAAACTTGTCTACATCATAAATTTAATGTATTTTAAATAAGAACATGATTTTAATATTTTGTTTGTTTATTATACTATTCAATAGATCGATATAAATAAATTACACTTTAAACTTATACTGGATTATTAGATGCACTCATAGTAAACAACATTTAAATCTTAGTTCAAATCAAATATTCATGGTGAAAAAGTATAAGTAGAAAATCTTTGCGAAACTACCACAGTGATTTTTAGATCTATTGATATTCCGATTAATTAGCCAAGGCTCTTTGTAATAATCATTAAATTTCATTGTATTCAAAATGCACTAAAATTGATCTTTAGATAGAAGAATGATAGCAAAAGTTATTATAAAAATAATGCATTGACTACTTTAGGCTTTATCAAACTAGAATGTTTTTTTGATATAAATAAATAAAATGTATGTAACATAATTTACCCGTCTGTATAGAACTAATGATGTAAAAAATAATTTATAGTTTTAATAGTTATACACCAAAATTTCAGTATCAAAAAAATTTACGTAATAATCTTATTATAACAGATAATGTATTATAAATTATTTCGTATTTATTATCATAAATTAATTCGGATATTTAATTTTATAATAAATAAGGTTAAAAAGTATTGGTTTGAAGGTCTGTAGAAATTAACAAGTGTGCTTGCAAAGTGCATCTGCCAATGGTTTTGTTCCTGATACAAGATTATTATGAATAAGATTAAATAAAGCCGGTGTAGTGCTCTTGCAAAGGGTCTTTGTTAATTGTTCACATTTATTATAAGAAATATTTTAGATTGAAGCATTTCTGACTATGTTGGCTGTTTCAAAAATTCCTTCATAAGATCTAATTCTAAGAAATTTGCCTTGCTCAAACACTTAAATGCATCCACTCTAAGAATGTTATTGTCTTGCACTGAATTTTTAAATTTATTATATTAGCTAAATAAAATTAAATTAATGTACAAGTTGAATTTAAACTTTTATTAACGAATTGTTTAAAGTATTGTGAATTAATTTCGTTTCTATAAGATTAGCGAGATTCTTGATTTGACAGCTCAATATGTTGTAGTAGTGTGTCTTCTATGGAACATTCTCTTTTTCTTGCGGTATATAACTAAGTATCATAAATGTATTGAAGGAATCGAAAGGTGCTTGAAATTTCCTAGGGAATCGCACCAAAACTATAAATGTCAGATTTCCTATCACATTTGTATCTAGAGACGGTAAAACATTATTGTTATAGTTCAATATACCAGTTATACCATAAATTAGAATCAAAAAGTTATCTATACTTCCTTCGTGTCCAGATGACAGGCTATAAATTTACGCCTTTGTACTTTCATAATTTTTTTTCCTTTTCTAAAAAACTAAATATAAAGATTAATCAATAATAAAAGCAATTTACGAGATTAAACGATTAAAACATCATCGGTTAGAATTGACGATCGCATCTTCAACATATAAAACACCCAAGCTATCTATTCTTAATTCAGCACAAATACAAAGTCCATACTTATAACAAAAGAGGAAAGCACTAAATCAATATATAATAAAAGAGCAAAATTAATATGAAGTATGAAAGAGCAAAGATATATATATAAAGAGATAACAGATAATACCTATAAATAAGCATTGGCCTCATTATTTTTACCTTGATATACATCAATATTATGTTCAATAGAGTCCTCTGGGTGATTTAAGTGATAAAGTAGAATTTCTTGTTATCTGGCATGATTTGACGGATACATAGCAAAAGCATGTGGTCGAAGGCCTTGTGCATTGCTATTATACTGTCGAAGTCCATTATGTGCCACGTCACGTTACTGCAAAAGTGTCTAGACCCCTGGTGCAGATTCAATCTTTGGTTGTAAATCGATTTTAGAACATGATCGTTAAAAAATTAGTTTTAACATTCAAGTTAAAAAACCACGATAATTTATTATATCAACATAGGTTAAAAAATAAAATACATGTGGATAGAAACCAGCACTTTAATTTGAATAAAGTCTCAAAATTGTTAAAAAGTATCAAAGATGGGTTTTCCTAGTCCACAAACCAAATAGCCAACTAGAATATCCGGATGGTTGCAATAATTATTAGATAATGTATATATTATCTGAATCTAATAGGCGTTTAGGAAAAATTATGTTGGATAATTCTATCTAATATAATATCTAGCATCATAGCGTACTAATTTTCCTGCTCCTGGTTTTGCGCAACTGCATTGCGCAGCTACTTATTATTGAATTAGCTTGGGTTTCTTTTATATTCTTACATCATTTAATATGCATAATGATCATATGCATAACGAATTATGCATAACGAATTATGCATAACGAATTATGCATAACGAATTATTCATAACGAATTATGCATAACGAATTATGCATAACGATTTTACGCATAATGATAAAACTAATTAGCAAGTAAATAATTATGGGTAAATATTTAGTAACGGACATCAAAGGAGAATGGGAAGGAGTGATGTTAACCGAAAAATTAATTCGATGGCCTTAATCTTAAATTTAAACATAAATAAAATTAATATAGTAATGATCTAGCCAATAAAGTTGCGAATTTAAGTTTGTGTAACTTCTACTTTTAAATAACCAAATGATAAATGACTTGGTCATTATTTTGGTCATTTGGTCATATGACCGGTCATTTGCAAACACTGGCATAAAAATATAAAAAAATATGTTGCAAAGTAGAATTAATACCTTTATCCAGATATATTTTATATATCTGAGTTAATCTGGTTTTATTATTAGTTATAGTATATATTCAGATTTTAATTTAAAATCTGGATTTATTTAAATCCAGATATAAAAATACTAGACTACATTATAGTATAGTATATAACTAGAAATATAAATCTGGATAGAAACATTAATTCTATTTCAAAGTATTAAAAGTATCACTATTACTATTGTACTACATAAATTAATTTTAACTTATTTGGTAAAAATTCAAATTTTACTGACATCATAGCCAAGTTAATACTTAAACTTGTTAACAAGGATAAGATTATAAAGATATCGAAATTTTACAAATAATATCAAATGAAATAAGACTTTGTTTGCTTTTAATACTTTATTTTTCTTTTTAAAGCTTTTATCTATTCATTTATTTCTACTATTTACTTTTTGACTATCTATTTGCTATATCTGAAATTTGAGTTTATTTTTTTGATTAATGGCTTCTATTTACTTTTGTATAAAAAGCAGTCTATTTTATTTAATAGAAATTTTTTTTTGATTTAGTAACTTTTCTAATTTTTCTTAGATTTTTAGGTTTTTTATATCCCAAAATAAAAGACATTTTAAAATATTCTTCTATAACTCTTCTTTAATACTTTTGCTAGAAATATGCTTCAAGGCTGCTTTTAGTATTGCTTTCTCTATTCTTTTCTATTTCTTGTTGATTTTTCTTTTTAGTTGTTCTTGTTTTTTTGTCTCTTTTTCTTAATACTATTTTTTTTCTATTAACTAATTGAGCTCCTTTTGGTATTATTTACAATTTTCTTCTTTTGTCTTATAATATATAAATAATCTTTTTTTGGTACTTCAATTTTTTTCTTCCTTTTCTTAAACTGAAAAGATTATATATACTAGATTTTTGATAATAGTAACTTTATATTGTTTTTTTTTGTTGTGCATTACTTGTTGAGTTTAATTTTAGGTCCAAAATTTGATTAAAGTCTTTTTTTATTATGTTGTACAAATTTTATTTCCTTTTTTGCAACATTTTCTATTAGGGGGAATCCATAAATAACGTTATATATTCCTCATAGTAGCACTTGACCTCCTACTATATAAAAAAATTTTTAAAAATCTGTATGTTTATATATAAAATTTTACAAAAACTTGAATAACTTGTGACACAGTACTCCGATTTGAATGATTTAGATACCATTAGAATCGTCTTAGTGAGACAAATCCAATGATACCAAAATCATGCCATTTGGATCACTGGATCGAAAGATAATCACAAAAAACTATTGGTTATATAGTAACTTTATGAGAAAAGATATAACCAATAGTAGGGTTCCGCAATTTGATTTGATCTTCAAATATTTGAATCAAATATTTGATCAAATTCAAATTCAAATTTGACTATATTTAATTTATCAAATTCAAATATGATCAAATTTGATTTGATTTGACAAATATTTGATTTGATTTGAAAATTACTATTAAAAATTCAAATTCAAATTCAAATTCAAATATTTGAATCAAATCAAATTCAAATCAGGGTCAATTTGATTTGATCAAATTCAAATTAATCCAATATTTGATTTGATTTGAATTTGAGGAACCCTAACTAATATTATTTGCCAATTACTTTTAATCAAGTAATCCAAATGAAATGAAATTGGTACCATTCAACTCCTCTTACTGAGACAAATCGAATAGTACCAAAATTATTAAATTTGGACTACTAGATCAGTTTTTAGACAATTTTTTCTAAAAAAATTGCGTTATATTTTTATAACCTCCCTACTTAAGAGGAAAAATGTTATCTTTTGCCTGACCCCTTTTGTATAACATTATTTCTGGATGCTCCTTTACTACTAGTGCTCTTATGGACCCAGACCAGACTTGACTTTTATTAAATTTGAGTCTGGATTTGATCATCTGACCAGAATTAAATTTTTGTATTCAAACTTTAGTAAGTTTGAGTATAGTCAAGTCTGGTCCAAAGTTGCAAACTAGTTTGAGCCTGAATATATATATTGATGCTAAACAAGTTTACTTAGAGCAAGAAAAATGAATAAATTAGTAATATTTAGAGAATTATCATATTTACTCAAAATAACACACATGGGTGTTATTTTGAAAATTGCATTTTTTTAAAATAGCATATTAGTTTTGAAATAATGCCTACGTGCATTCCAATATAATGAACACTCCAAATGCTGAATTAATAATCTGCTAAAATAACAAATTCAAATAACAAGCGAAAATAAGAATTTTTTTAGTCAAAAAATCTGACTTAGATCAGAAAGGCTATATATAAAATTAAGAAATACAGGTTTTTTATGCATTACACATATATAATGGACAATTTTTAGAAATTAGACCTTTACACTGAAATAATGCTCATATGCATAATTAAATAACATAGCTAATAACATGCATGCCTTCGAAATAATGCACAGATGCGCATTATTTCGAGTAAATATGGTATATATTTTGTATACTGTAATTTATTAAGAATTTTACTAACTATAACTAGCAGTAATTATTAATGATGTATAATTAGCTGATAAATTTGCAGGATCAGGTGTAATGTGCAAATCAGTTTGTGTAACAAAAATAAAATCTTTTCTAATATCTCAAGAATTCATCTATGAAATTACCTTCGACAATCTAGCAAAAAAAATTTTTTTGCTAAATTTTGCATATATTAAATACCTTGCTAATATCCCAGGCCTTGCCCAACCCTAAAGTAAATGAAATGAACTTTTTTTTGTTGTTATCATTATTGGCTAATTACACACTAGTGATGATTACTGCTGGCTGCTAGTTATTTGTTTTTTGTTTTTTTTTTAAAGTGCCCGTCTTGGGACTTAGGAATTTTATTTAAGATATTAGGGCCATCAGCATTTTCTAAAGGAAATATCAGCATTTGTTACATAAACAAGAATACATCTAGCCACACATACACTTTTGGTGTCTAATTTGAGTGGTCCATCCGAAGGTTCTACACTAGCTGCCATACCTGCAACCCAACTACGGGAATTGCCTATTTAAACCCTCTGATCTATGTTCTGCCTGCCAACCCATCTTGTATCACCAGAACAGGCCCATTACATAAGTCAGTCAGCAAGTTCTGAGTACTTGTCCATTGACTTAGGACCCAGCCAGGTATTTCCAGTCCTGTTATTCTTGACGGGAGACTTGGTAGAGCGGTACCTGTCCCATACCAGGTATTCACCTATACTTTCAGTACTTATTGCTATAACCAAGGCCAAAACTTGCAAGACAGGGTTACACCTGTTCTCTTACCAATACCTACTTCTGCCCTTGTAAGGTTTGCCTGACCCAGTACCCACTATTACTTTTCTACCGGTCCTAACTGATGCATCCCAAACTTCCAATCCAGTTAGCCCAGAAGAGTTGATCTACCCGGCATTAGATGATATTATGGTTTTTTTCACCTTGGCACCCAATTCTATAATATTGGTCCTTTTCCTCCGGTACGACTCCGGCGGCCAGGTTGGTAGACCTTGTCCCTGAGGTCAATGTCTGGTTCTCTGGAGTTTTCCAGTTTTGGTTAGCGCCGTTAAAGATCATGCTACCTTCTTACTCGGAACTTGCCAAATGGGTTTCTATTTTCCCAGTTCCTTGGATTTGTCTGTGTTATAAGACACAATTTCGCCCAAAAGCTCTCATTCGAGATAGTAACCAAGGACTACAGGTAATATACCCAACCGATTGACAGAAAACAGTTACCAGAACACAGATCTATTTTTCAAAAGGGTCTCCAGTGGGATTTGAACCCTAGACCTGCCACTTGGGGGTAACAACTTACCAACTTCCCTAAGTCGCCACACCCTCTGCTGGTTATTTGTAGTTAAATTCATATTAATTTATTAATATAATTATTAAAAATATTAAATTACTTGAAATATTACTAATTAATTATAACTTAACAAACTTGTTTAGCATTAAAAAATATATCAAATTAGTAAATATTATTTTACTTTTCTTAAAATTTGAAAGAGAATATTTAATTTTAGAAATTTTTATCAAAAATTCAAATTTAAGTATCTTTGCCTTAAAATTTTAAAAAAATAATATATAGTATATAGTACGAAAGAAATTTACTTATTACAAAAAGGTAAAAAGTATTAATAAAATTAAAAATATTATAATAGAACTCTAAACATCTCTTATATAGGACATAATATAATTTTGGCCAATTTTGACCTAATATGCTGAAAATTACAAAACTATATTACTTCAGATCCAGTGATCAAAATTGAAAGAACTTTTTTTTTATTAGATGCACTTTACTGAGATTTTTTATTTTTAAAAAAAGTTTATTCAAATTGGACCACTAAATGCCAAGATAATTTCCAAAAGCTGTTTTTTGCTTTCAAATTTTAGGAGTTTTTGCTGAAATGTATAATGTATGGTCTTTGTATTAGATGTCTAGGGTCTATTATAATGCATAAATTTTTCTAATTAATTATAAATTCTTGCACTAAGTAAACTTGTTTAACACCAAAAATTATATTAAATTCTTATATTTTATTTTAGTTATTTTAAAATTTAAAGCAAATATACTTAATTTTGATTTTTAATAAAAATTTCACATCTTTTTATCAAATTTTAAGAAATGTAAAATAAAAGAAGGTTGTTAAATATAGCAGGTTGCTATATTGCAGATTAATATGATTGGCCAATTAGATCATAGGATCATATATAACAAAATGAATAAAAAATTAGAAAGAATTACAAAAAAAATCAAAAATTTTAAATAACTTGAAATTTCATTATGTAAACTAGTCTTGGGCTTCTAATTAAAAGTTTTAGTACTTAATTTTGCATATATATATCACCTTTTAACCTTATATCAATTCTAGTTTGAACTCTAACCCTAACTAATAATTATTTTAATTTTTATTTAAAAATTAACCTGTGATATTGCAACCTGCTAAATTTATCAAAATCCAAATAAAATTCATTAATTTGATATATTTTTGGTGCTGAACAAGTTTACTTAGTGCATGAAATTATGATCATTTAATAAAATTTCAAGTAATATAGTATTTTTAATAAATTTATTAATCAAACTATACAAATTTCTATAATTCTCCAAATTTTATAAATAATACTGACTTTTTGTTCTAAGCAAACCTGCTCAGCAACAAAAAATACATTAATTTGATATATTTTATTTTATTTATTTTAAAATTTGAGACAAAAATGCTTAATTTGAATTTTAATAAAGTTCCAAAATCAAGTATCCTTTTTTTAAATTTTAAAGAAAGCAAGATAAAATATGCCAATTTGATACACATTTTAATGCAAACAAGCATACTTATTGCAAGAAGTTATGATCAATTAGTAATATATTAAATAAAATAGTATTTTTAATAATTTTATTAATAAAGTTATACAAAATGCTATAATTCTCTAAATTTTACTAATTGATTCTAACTTTTTGCTCTAATTAAATTTGT
Source organism: Gigaspora rosea (assembly GCA_003550325.1). Classification (NCBI taxonomy): domain Eukaryota; kingdom Fungi; phylum Glomeromycota; class Glomeromycetes; order Diversisporales; family Gigasporaceae; genus Gigaspora; species Gigaspora rosea. The sequence continues at coordinate 97,809 of QKWP01000361.1, read as the reverse complement.
TCAGTACAAAAGAATATATTATATTAGCATAGTTTATTTTATTTTTATAAAGTTTGAAAAAAAGATGCTTAATTTGAAATTTTGATTATTTATTCAAATTTTTTTAAAAAAATATATTACAATATACCATTTTGATGTACTATAAAAGTACAAAATAATACTCAAAGGCATTAATTTAAAAACTAGATACCCAAAATAGCATATGCAACTTCAAATTAATGACCATGGGCATCCTGAATTAATATGCTTTCTATAAATAAATATAAAAAGCAAAAAATTAATAAATAAATAAAAAGTGCACCAAACTGGATTTGTATTATTTTTGGCTTTAACAAAGTAGTCCTTCAGATTGAGTTGATTCAAACTATAGTAAAATCATTAAAAATAGTCTAGTAATTTGCCTGCATTTGCTCAAATATTTCCAATCTGAAGAACTACTTTTGTTAAAGCCTAAAAAATAAGTTTATTTAATAACATACCTAGTCTAGGAGCACCTTTTATTTCTTATTATAAATAAATACTTTTATTATAATTAAAAGTGTGAATTCAATTCTTATTTCAAAATAACACATATGTGCATATTTAAAAAACATGCAGGTCAATTAATTAATACACAGGTAGTGTTATTTTACACTTGAGCAAGTTTGCTTAGTACAATAAGTTATAATGAATTAGTAAAATTTCAAGTAATTTAACATTTTTAATAATTTTATTATAAAATTATACAAAATGCTATAATTCTCTAAATTTTACTAATTGGTTCTTATTCTCACTCTAAGTAAACTTGTTTAGCATCCAAATTTATATATATGTATTTTTGGACACAAATCTAGTTTGCAAACTTCAGACTAGTGCTCCTTAGTGCATTTTGTTAGAATAAATTAGTAAAATTTATGAATCATAAGATTTTATGGAATTTTATTAATAAAATTCTAAAAAATCTTATAATACGCAAATTTTTATTAATTAATTCTAACAAAATGCACTAAGTAAACTTGTTCAGCGCCTAAAAATGTATTAAAACGGCCTATTTGTTTTTATTTTACCTGAAATTTAGAGATTTGATGCACAATTTTGGTTTTTTGATCAAAAAAGTCAAATTTTAACATCTTAACTCCAAATTTAAGCAAAATAAAAACAACTCTGTCGAATTAATGTATTTTTAGATGCTGAACAAGTTTACTTAGTGCATTAAGTTAGAAATAATTAGTAAAATTTTGGGAATCATAAGATTTTATAGAATTTTATTAGTAAAATTCTATAAAATCTTACAATTCACAAATTTTTATTAATTAATTCTAACAAAACACACTAAGTAAACTTGTTCAGCACATAAAATACATTAAATCGGCAAGGTTGTTTTTATTTTACTTGAAATTTAGAGATTTGATGCACAATTTTGGATTTTTGATCAAAAAAGTCAAATTTAAGCATCTTATCTCCAAATTTCAAGTAAAATAAAAACAACCCTGCCGATTTAATATATTTTTAGGTGCTGTACAAGTTTATTTAGTGCATTAAGTTAGAAATAATTAGTAAAATTTTGTGAATCATAAGATTTTATAGAATTTTATTAGTAAAATTCTAAAAATCTTAAAATTCACAAATTTTTACTAATTATTTCTAACTTAATGCACTAAGTAAACTTGTACAGCATCTAAAAATACATTAAATCGGCAGGATTTTTTTTATTTTACTTGAAATTTGGAGATAAGATGTCAAATTTTGACTTTTTTGATCAAAAATCCAAAATTGTGCATCAAATCTCTAAATTTCAAGTAAAATAAAAACAAATAGACCGTTTTAATACATTTTTAGGCGCTGAACAAGTTTACTTAGTGCATTTTATTAGAATTAATTAATAAAAATTTGCGTATTATAAGATTTTTTTAGAATTTTATTAATAAAATTCCATAAAATCTTATGATTCATAAAATTTACTAATTAATTCTTACAAAATGCACTAAGTAAACTTGTTCAGCGCCAAAAAATACATATAAATATATTCTGACTCAGACCAGTCTGCAGACTTCGGACCAGACTCTGACCTGACTTATAGTTGAGTCTGAGTCTGGTCTGAAGTCTGAAATTAGTAAAATTTAGAGTCTGAGTCTGGTCTGATCCCGGACCGGACCCGGACCGGACCTAGGAGCACTACTTCAGACCAAACCCAGACCAAACTTATAATTGAGTTTGAGTCTGGTCTAAGTCTGAAATTTAGTAAAATTTAAAGTTTGAGTTTGTGTTTGAACCCAAACTGGACCAGATTGGACCAAACCCAGACCAGACTTAGATGCACTAATTACAACTTATTGTACTTTTTTCATTACTTTTTTATTGCTTAGTAGTAGATATATAGTTCAAATCTTGAGTAATATATTTTTAAACAAGTTATTTATATTTATTATATATTATATATGTATTAAATCCTTTTACTCTTTGGCAAACAATATTTTTTAAATTCTCTCTTATTTACTAATTTATATATAATAAAAAAAATAATATAATTTTATAATCAAGTTATAAACTATAAAGTAATAAATAAAAAGTATTATAAAAATAAAGTAATAAAAAGTAATAATATAGCAATAAAAGCTATTGTATAAAGGTTAGTAATAATAAAAGAAATGAGATAATAATATATAAAATATCATAGTGCACTGACCAAAAGGCCTAGAGCCTAATACAAAATACCTGTCAAAAAACTTGCAAAAGACTCAGATATATTATATAGTAGTAGGTATGTGCTACAAGAAAAAATCTTAAATATTTACACATTTTACACTTACAATAAGCAGTCTAAAAATTTAAAAAAAGCTATATTTAATTAATAGCGATCTCATCATTTGTACTAGGTATTTTGCAATTGGGTATAGAAAAGAGGATACTTTGGTAAGTGCACTATGTAGTAATAATAAATATATTAGAACTTATTAATTTATACTTCTGTAAAAATATAGTAATTAGTCAGAAATTGTATTATATAATAATCTGATTAGCTAATTTTGTTAAGAACAAAATTTTTTACAATACTATAAACTTATGTTAGTTGGTCAAAGAGGTATAGCTAGTAAGCTAAATTATAGCCAACACTAAAATATAAACAGATTGACACAAATCAGCTTAATTAAAACAAAAAATAGGATAAAGACCATCTTTGAATGATTATACAATTTACTAGTACATGAAATATGGTTTTTTGTATAACTATAAATTTGACAATCATTATGTTCACATTTTAATCTCAATTATCTCAAGAACAAACTAAGTTAATTTTGATGATCTAAATACTATTAGAATTAGAAAATTAACTCTACAACTTTAATTAAAAGTTAAAAAATCTTTATATACATCACAAAGCCATTTTTTTTATAAAATTTATATAGATCCATAACATTAAATAATTATTATTTATAACACTATATAAAAATTATTAAGTTAATTTTTATATATTATTTAATATAGAATTTATATAAAAATCTTATAAAAATAATTTCATAAAAAAAATTGTATAAAAGTTATAGGGTATTTCTAGGCATCTCTGGCCCAAGATAATATTTCGGACCTAAAAGCCAATTAAACGCAAAATAATCATATGACAGCTATTTTCATGTAATACAAAACTATTACTGCGTATCAGTCCAAAAATAAAAACAACAAAAAGAGTAAATAAGTAAAAAATGTGAAAAATATCAAACCAGTTATCTAAACCTATTTTGGAGCATAATTAAAAGCAATTTTGTTTATGACTTACCTTTGCTATAACCTTATATGACCTACCCTAATTAAAATATATGATCTGTCATGGTTTCGGGCCAGAGATGTATAAGCTAAACATCTCTGACCAGAGATGCCTAGAATTGTCCAATGTTAAATATTTTTGAATTTTATATATTACAATTAAGTAATTTTTATATGCCATAAATAATGAATCTTTTATATAAATTTTATATATTAATAAAATTATATATCATAAATTATATAATTGTTATATATCGTAAAATTTAGATAAAAATTTTATATAAATTTTATATATTAATGAAATTTACTATATAATTATAACTTTTATATATTATAAAATTAAATAAATTTTTATGTAGATTTTAAAAAAATAAATAGTAATATCTCAAAATTTCACTAGGGCAATCCCTGTGGTGCTTCAAGTATAGTGAATAAAAGATCGATTCAAGTATAATTAAAAAAAGCATGATAATTAATAACACTTGAGAAAATTATTAGAGTTTAAAACACAGGATAAGACAAATAATATTTAAATGACAATTAACATTCGTAGTTGATTGCATTTTTAGTTACATTTAGGCTCAGATTTGGTTGTTTGAAATCATGAATAATAAGAGACCTAATCTTTAATCCAGTAAAACTATTAAATTTGTGCTTATTATATGTGACCTAGCTATTACCTTTCCAATCCTTAAACCGATTTAATAATATCATCACTTAATAAAACCTACAATAGTTCATGATCAAAGTTAAACTGAACATAATAACCGAAGTTCTCCAAAGATCGTAAAACCTGAGATCTCGAATAACTCTTTATCCTTAGTATAGTGAAAATCTCCCGAATAGCGAATTTGATAGCAAGTATGTAAGACTTCTCATAATATATTTCTATAGTAGTGTAGTTCATGATCAAAGTTAAACTGGACAGAATAACCAAAGTTCTCCCAAGATCGTAAAGCATGTATGTAAGAAATAGATAGAATTTTTAGTGTTTCCAATATCCATGTTATTTTCAGTATTTGTATTATTTTTATTATCCATTATTATGTAAAAATAAGGATAGAAACGAAATTATTTTGCCCTGAATAAAGAATAACTCAGAATTCAGAGTTCAAAAATAATCAGTCCCATTTATGAACTTCTCTACTGATACACAATAAACCCATGATTGAATTAAAGAGTTCATGACGCATATAGAGCTCTAATCAAAATTCTAATTATTAGGACCAAGTCTTTACACGCTTCGATCGAAGTTTTCCACTATTGGGTTTATATTATATATGGGTAGCGTGGTGGTGTTATATTCCAACATTCATCGGCCTTGGTTTAGTCCTACGTTTTGCAACGCACATACTGTACATACATACGTACGTACATACGTACATACGTACGTACGTACGTAATACGTAATATTTTTTATGATTACGTATGTAACATCCTAATTTGTTGATAAGTGGTACAAAATGTATGTGGTACAATGTGCTGTCTTAAATTCGATGCTTCCAAATGTAACACACATTTTTTCTTGGTTAAAATGTCGATTTGCAATAACCTTTTTGAAAAACAGCAAGAAAAAATCAATAGTTCATCAGATATGATCCAAATAGCTAATAATGCTACTCAAATGTATTTAGAAGATAATAATTCACAGAATTTATCTCGGAATTTTCTTAATGAAATTGTTAACGGAATGTGTAATCTGTATAATGAAGAAAAATTGAAAGGCATAAATTGTCCTTATGTTCTTGATATATTAGAACGATTTCTAATTAAAAAAAAGCAAAATCCAGCTAATATAATCAATTTTTGCTTAAATGATCAAATCAATTCTACTGTTCAGATCATTCTTGGAAATTGTTATTATTATGGAAAATGGATTGAAAAGGATGAACATAAGACATTTATTTATTATCAAAAATCTGCAGAAATGGGGGACGCTATTGGAACATGTAATGTTGGATATTGTTATGATATAGGAATTGGAGTTGAAAAAGATGAGAATAAAGCTTTCAAATATTATCAAAAATCTGCAGAAATGGGTTATTCTGGAGGGACATGCAATGTTGGATATTGTTATGATAACGGAATTGGCGTTGAAAAAGATGAATATAAGGCTTTTACTTGTTATCAAAAATCTGCAGAGATGGGAAGTGCTGTAGGGACATGTAATGTTGGATATTGTTATGAATGTGGAATTGGAGTTGAGAAAGATGAGCATATGGCATTCATTTATTATCAAAAATCTGCAGAGATGGGGTATGTTGATGGAATGTCAAAAGTTGCAAAGTGTTATCTTGATGGAGTTGGAGTTGAAAACGATGAGTATAAAGCATTCGTTTATTATCAAAAATCCGTAGAAATGGTTAACGTTAGTAGAATATCAAAATAGAATCGAGTTGATAAAGTCAAATACTGGTATCAAAGGTAAATTTTAATTTGAGTTTAAATTTGTGCGGATTGAATTGTGATGTAATTGAAAAAAAAAAACAAAATAATTTAGGTTCATGATTGGAGTTAAATAAGAATATGATAGTGTAATACCTAAAATTTGCAAAAAATTTCAAAAAGGTGATTTAATAAATAAAATTATGAGTTGATCTTCGATTAAAATTGTAAATTTACCAAAATTAATCAATGTGCTAAGTTTGATTATATAAAGGATATTGTCCGAACTGTTGTGATTAGATTTTTATTTGAAAGATAAATAGCATATCGAGATTAGCGGTTGCACTGACAGACAAGAGCTCATTATCCCCTTCCCAATGACCTCCCCCAGATAATGACAAGTTCTAAAATAATCAATATATATATTCGATTATTTTAGAACTTGTCATTGTTCTGAAGGGTCATCCGGGAGGCCATTGAAGATAGAACTATAGTGAGCACTACACAATGATTAACTTTTTGCTAATTTAATTATTAAAAAAAAAAGTAGTCATTTGAAGGGGTATCGGTTAGATGCAAATACTAATATGTAATTTTTAATTTAGGTACTTTTTAGTGACGTACATATAGGAATGTCAAATGTAATTTACGTAATATTATCTAATTTTGTGCAAGTTTCATTAAATTAGTTTGTCATTAGAGATGCTGACTATACTCATGATAAAACTTGATAAAAATATAAACTATCCACGTGATAGGTTAATACTATTTGTATTTTTGAGGCTTAGGCTAAAAACGTGAAATCTATAAAGTATAAACTGATAAACGTTATATACTTGCGATAAAACCGATAAAACCGATAAAACAATAAAATAAGAAGCTAAAAAATTTATTTGAGTATATTTACAATAAGTATATTTATTAATTATTTAATGTTATTTAACGTTTATTGTATAATATATTTTAAAGCTAATTACTGTCGTTCTCAAGTCCTAAGATCTCGTCAACAATATTCGACACTTCGAAGTCCATATTTCCATGACTTTGCTTGACGTTGACTTAGATTGTGGTCTTTCACAATACGATTCCATGTTGTTAAAATTAAAAAAAGGTAAAGTAAGATCTGCTATGTCTTCGATCTTAGGTTTTGTTTTAGAAACCACATGCATATTAGAATTTACTAAAATAGAGGGAGTGTCTTTATTCACAATATAAGACTCTACATCATCGAATATGTCATTTGTATTTAATATATCAATTCCGAAGACAAGTTAATCGGAATTGTTGCTATATTGGTCATGCCCGTAGTTCTTCTTCCGTTAAATCTTTTCCATAAAGCTCAAGTTCTTTTCGGATTTCTGAAAGCCAATACATTCGTAATTTGGCCATAGACTAAATACGCTTAATTGTAAGACGGTTTCTTCGATCACTCACATGCTGTTTGAAATGGCACAATCGAAACCATTTTAATACGATCAAGTGAATTTTGATGATTTATAGAAATCAATTCTGAATTATTTGTATCAGCCGGATGTTTTGATTTATGACGTTTGGTTTTTGTATTTGAAGTTCTTTGATAATTATTGTTTCGATTATTAATTTTATCTTGCCAGAGTTTTTGTATGTCTTCTGGACAAGTAGGACAATCGTTGGCTAAATGTGATTCCATTACGGTTGGTATTCCTCTTTGCCGATGCTTAGGACAATATTTGCATTGGACGGAATAATATTTTCCAATTTTTTCACCAATATTATACGTATCCCATACTTCTTTACGAGGCCGACCACCAGAATTAGATTTATTAGCCGAAGTAGTTGAACAATCGCTGGTAGCACTCAAATTATTATCAATGTTATTTGACATAATGAAATAAGTAAAGAATTGTTAAATTAATTGTTTTGATGTTCTAATTTATAATACGGCAGTTTGATTTTACGTAATATAAGTAAAGAATTGTTAAATTAATTGTTTTGATGTTCTAATTTATAATACGGCAGTTTGATTTTACGTAATATAAGTAAAGAATTGTTAAGTTAATTGTTTTGATGTTCTAATTTATATTATGGTATATAGTTTGATTTTACGTAATTTGATCATAGCAATAGTTTAATTTTAATCAATATTTTTAACTACAGTTATATCTAGTTATATCTTTTTTATTTTACCAATTTTAACTACAATATATGTTAAAATCAGTTTTACCACGTGATAAAACCAAAAAATAGTTATGTTAAAACGTTTAGTCGGCATCACTATTTGTCATGTACCGGTAATATATAATTTTGAGCACATGACATCAAATTTTCGGCGATTTAAAAGTTATCAAATGATGCAATAATACAGGTCAAACTTTTATAAATCTGGTACTTTATGTATTACGTGTGAGAATTACATGACATTCCATTTCTGAAATTTACGTAAAATTATATTTAATGTAAATTGTAATTTATGTAACCTAACTCTATGTACATATCAATAGATTTCCTAATTTCTAAGAACTATAACTCAAAGGATCTTATTTTATCTGTTTAATGTCAAAAACATTATTTTTGACCCACCTAACACATCTTTCTTGACTCACCGAAAAAAATACATGTTGATTCATATAGAATTTATTTCTGATTCTTATTATTGTTACTGGTATGTTATGAGTTGCAAACTCTAATTGTTTAATTAGAAATATAGTCATTAAATGTTAAGATTTGTATTTTAAATTTAAAGTTTGTGCCAACCCTATAAAATTTTTAGTCGTTATATTCCGATTTAATAATATTACGATTATATCCCATTTAAAATGCTGCACAAATTTTGTTACTAAAAATACTCTGAAAATATTCTGAAAATAATTTAAAATTAAACTAGAAAACTCTAATAAAAAATATATTCTGATAAAACCACACGAGCATTCCGAATTTAAATTTATAATTAAATCAAAAGTTTTAATAATAACATATATTCTGAAAATACCACAGGAGGTATTCCGGATTTAAATTTATAATTAAATTAAAAAATTTTACTACCTTAAACTGCCGTATACAAGACCCTCCGATATCGGGAGTGAATCTAAAATTTACAATAATCAAATGCGGGGGGGTTTTTTTTTAAAATGATAACCTTTTTTCACGATTTCTCTACTCTTTTCCAAATATGGGTTCTCCAAGGTTCTCCGAGCATCAACCTAGATGCACAACTGTTATTACGTAATTTTAGTAATTTATAATATTTTAGATAAAAATCAATAGTACCAATGGATACGTATTATTGAATCTGCTCATGTATGGCCATCATTGTGATTTGCCATTGATTTTAATGGATCAAAATAAAGAATCTGATCAGTGCTTGAGCAGCTATTATTCATTCTGTGATTTATTGATTATCTTCAATTACTATATTAATGTATTACATATATTGCTATTTACGATTTTCACAAATGATTGCACGTACAATTTGCTAACGATAATAATATTTTTGTTATGCTTTTAATATTTACTTGTTGAAAATTTTAATGCAAAAAAAAAAAAAAAATAAAAAAAACGGAATAGTAATACAGAACGTTAGTGAGATAATGAATACCTATAACAAAAAATATGAAAATACTTTATTTACTCTAATAATTATGAAATTTTGCGCATAAAAAATAAAAGGTGGTTTGGAACTAAGGTGCTCTTAAACCTCATTCTCGATATGATTAGTTAATAATCGTAACGATGTTCATTTAATGTAATCAATTAAAATAAATATTGTATTTGATACTTGAATGTTTATAGTTATTCTTCTATTGACCAAATAATTCGTCAACAATTAAAAAAAAATTAATAATAAAAAGTCCTTTTATCAAGAAAAAATGTCAATTAAGAATTCACTAATTTAGGTCTTGTCGAAATTGGATTATCATAACAAATTAGAAATTATTAATTGAATAGTTGTATTTGTAGTCATATGAGTAAACTTTTAGTATAAGGAGTAAAATAATAATTCGTTAACGTTAATAATGGGAATCCATGATAAAGTTAGTTGAGGGATCTCTTTGGATACTCGATTAATTTCAAACTTTGCCAATCCAGCGATAAAAAAAAAAGGAGGTTTATGTAGTATAATATTGTATATTGAAATGCCTACCTCATTTAATATTCTTTACAAATAAAAAAAATTTGAATTACTTAATAAACTTTGCGACATTATTTAATAATGATAAACATAATTGACTAGTTTAAAATATTTTCCGTTAAGTAAAATTTATTTCCAGACACTTTTTGAAGGCGCTTATGAACGTCCAAAATATTTGTTGATTAAAATGATAATACCAGATACTATATACTGTATTTAAATTTATTTATTAGATGTAACTAGAAATAACTCGAAAATAAACATCAAGTAAATGTTAATGTCGCTAATAAACACGTGTTCCATATATAAGCATTTAAGTTTGTCCACACGTATAATCTTTGATTGGACTTTTTTTACTCGTGATTCGTCATCTTTCCTTTTTAATAAAAAATGAATGATTTATTTTGTAAAATAATTTTTGGAATATCTGAACTGAATTCATAGATCTGTCTATCTGCACATGTTTCTTATGGAAATTAGGTTGTATTTGTGTAGTTTTTTAAACTAAATCGGCTTTTGATTTCCCAGAAAATATATATGGTAAACTTTGTGAATTGTTTTAATTTGCCTTTATTTATAACAAGCAATATTTTCTTTTTATACATTTTATGCATATTTATCTGTACTATCTGAGCTGCCTGTGCTGCAAGTGGTCTTTGCGCTACTTTAGTCTCCGGGCCATGATCATTTTATTTCCTTACGTCACTAAATTGTCCATTATCAATAGGTTATTTTTATGTAACGTTATGCAGAATTTTATAAAAACTTTATTGAAATATATTTGAATATATTAAATTATATTAAATTCTACTATTTATTAAAACAGATATATGTAATTATACTTGTATGATATACAATAATTGAATGGAAATTTAAGTCTTTCAATCTTTTTTCATTACAATAGAAAACTTTGTCTTTATATCTTTCTTTATAATACTTACCACTCGTTTCTTTAATAATTTTATTAAAATCCTGAGAAAAATCTTGCAACATGTTATCTTAATAAGCTGTTGATTTTTCTGGCTGTTTCAAATAAGTTTTGCAAAATTATATTAAATATCATGAGATTAAGCGATATATAATATTTATATACCGTAAACTAGTCAAGGACAGTTTTTATGCTTATTAATGAACCACGTTAACGATAAAGATATCAATGACAGATTAAATTATTTTTCAAAAGGTGCTTGCACGGTCAATGTCTCGATAACTTTTAAATTTCTTATTTACACCATTATAAACTATCAATTTAAAAATGAAGTTACGCATTACTAATTTACATGATTTTTACAAGATTAACTTACTGTATTATGACTTCACTATCACAGTTATTATTAGTTCGCAATAATTTCTCAATAACTACTCGATTTAAATTTACAGTATTAAGACTATTTTTTATTTTAATTATGTTTCATATGATTAAAATAAAAAATTTACTGTTTTTGTTTTTTTTTTTTGTAGCAACGTATTGAGAAACTTTAACTATATATATGTTGTAAGTGGATGATACGGTAGGTGGATTCAGAATTTTCTAGTTAAATTAGAATTAAAAAACCAACTTTAAAATGATGGTTTTATATAAAAATTCCGAATCCACTTAAATTCCGTTTCCACCAACAACATATATACAAACAAAATTAATAGTTAAAATATCCAAATTTTTATAGACAAGAATGTTTAATTAAGATATTGGGCCAAACCATTCAAGTTCCTGAATATTTACCATTAAGCAACGTCTTTATTTCATTCCATTCACGTTAATTGAATGTATATAGAATTGCAAATTGTTGAATTCGTGAATATTTCACCGACTACTTTGTTAATTAGAAAGAAGTTAATATAATGGAAAGTAAATCAGTCAAATAATCAATATCAATAACTTACTTGGTAAATGCTATGAAAATTAGTAAAAAAAAATTTAGTTTGTCATAAGGTATTGATAAATAAGATCCAATATTCGTTGCCAAATAAATTTTCTTTTTATTTATATGCAAACGTATGGTATACAATTAATCTATTTATTTTGCTCAAAGTTATTTGTTCTTTTTGTATTTATAGTTAATATTTATAATTAACGTTTAACATTATATAGATGTTCGTACATGCATTTGACTTTTCAAATTTTTATCAACAGATAAATTTTACGTACATAATTCACTACAGAATAAGATATAGGTACTCAGATACACGAACTTTTTTATTTGTGAAGTTGGGGAGATTTGATTCTTAGTTATTACCAACTTCATGGAAAATAGCGTGTGCATAACATAACTTTAGCATTGTAAATATTGTTTACAAATTATTGTTTTCACTTGCTAATTTTTCTTTCCTATTATATTGAAAAAGTAATAGCCTAAATTTTTTTTCACTTTTGAACCACTTTTGTCCAAAAAAATTTGTTAAAATAGAAGTTAGTATATTAACTGAAAATTGCATCATCATGAACTGATGTTCTGATAGCTACTTAGATTATTATACTCTATTAAGGGTAGGGTGAACGTAGATCATTTTTCATATGATCTACGTGGTATATTGGAATTTTATATAGTAAATAAAAAAATGCTTCTGATAAATTTTTTTAAGATCTTGACCAATTTAAGGTAGCTGCGCGACGCTGTCACGCGAAACCAGAAACGTAAATTTATGAATTACCGTTACTCAAATAATAGATGATTTGAGCACTTTTAAGATTATACATAATTTGAAGAAATTGTGGATAAAGCTTGAAATCGGGATTATTTTTCTTGTGTTGAACCAAATTTTGATTAGCTTTATTAAATCTTAATTATGGGTTTGGATTCGTGATAGTGGTGAAGCAGGATTTATTAAGTGATTGGTTTATCGTGAAATGGAAAGATGTCGAAATAATAATGTAATAAATAATAGAGATTAGTAATTGAAATTATAAATTACATAATCATAAGACAACATAAGTATTATTCGATTCCGGATTTTGTAAAAGAGATTAGTAAGAGATTAATATAAATAGAGGCAGAAGTTTAGAAGTGGATCGATTTATTTTCGAATATTAATGAACAAATAATAAATAGATAATTTTAGAATTTTGACATTATGCATATTCGATGCTAAGTCCTTGATCAGGTGATAATTTCTTTATAAAGGGATATATTTTGGATTAGATCTTCATAAATAGTATTATTTTATAACTATAATAGTGGTACTGTATCCCTATGAAAACTCGATACACGGAAATGCATGTATAAATACGAAATTGTATGCGGGTAAGCACGGGTTTCATAATCACTGCACGGAAACTGCACGGAAACTGATCGTAATCAAAATGAAAAATGTGATTATTTTATAATTATCCATACCACGCGATTCAGCGTTCGTCATTTAAACATTTTTGATTGATCATCAGAAAATGTGACCAGAGGTAGGCGCAAATTATTTTACATACAGATGTGTTAATAATGATGAAAAGGATGCAGAAATATTATTTTAAGCTTACCAATTTTATCTATCTATATTATCTATACCAGTACGATCATATGAATGGGAAATGTGAGAGGGATGGTTTGATTCGTCGCCTATCCTGATTTTCGCAGAATTCTTTCATAAGAAAAAATCACAAGCAGATGATTTTTCGAAAAAAAGCAAGCAAACAAACCTGCTCAATAGCAGGGATCATGCATAGACGGATCTAAATCTATCCAAAAAAATCTATAAAGTAAACAAATTCGGAAAATCATACCATACCTTTTTTTATCCTCGAATAGAGCCTCTTATTCGTATTCGTTATTCGAATAATATTCGTATTCGGCGAATATTCGAATAAATATTTTAAACTTTGTCAAATAATTATTCGGCGAATAATATGAATAAACAAATATTATTCGAATAATAACAAATATTCGAATAATAACAAATATTCGAATAATAACAATTATTCGAATAATAATAATTATTCGAATAAGTGCTATAAGATATAAATTTTAATACTTCATTATTACGATCAATGGCTTGCCATTTAAAATAAAATCGGGTTTAAATTTAAGCCAACTTTTATTTAAAAATGATTCATAATACCAGTACGATCACATGAAATGTGAGAGAGATGGTCCCGTTCAACTTTTTTGATGCACTACGTTGATTTTTGAAAAATCCTTTTTTGGTTGGAATAATGATTTTCATTTATTCATTTTTGGAAGAAGTCAACATTTTTACATATACTGTAACGTCATAAGTCGATTATGCAATATGATGCAAACATGACGTTATTGATTATAAAATTTGAAAATTGTTTTAATTGGTTACCTGCGCATTACGACATTTTAGATCATTAAAATTTATAATAGTAGTTACTAGATATTCTAGAAATCTGTAACATTTTTGATCGTCTACATGATTGGGCTAGTTTGTTAATACTTAATTGTTGCGTGCGAATATTCTATGATTTCTTATCGTAATGGTTTGTCATAGATTATTACTACATTTTTGAGACTTTCTTAAAATGAATTAATAAAAAAAATTATTATTGCTACCAACTAGAATTTCAAATGATCATACTTATTTTATATATTTTATAATGGCCTCAAGTCAGCATCAACTGCAATAATTAAAATAAAAATATATTGATTTTCAAAAACGATCGTTCCTGGTTTTAGCGCGACTGCGTCGCGCAGCTACCCTAATTTTTAACTATTACAAAACTCGAATCTCGAGTTCTGTTTATTTAATTATATTTAATTTTTATTTATTTATCTACTTATACTTTTACTTTTTTTTTATTTTTAATGTGCATGTGTTCTTATTACTTAAATACAGTATCATACCCGGCATATCCCTTGGGGTTGGCTGTCAAAAATAAATTTTTTTTAAGTTAATTTACGTAAAATTTACGTAATTTAGCATAATGATCAAATTTTGACTTAATTCTATTAATTATTTTTAAGATGATATAATATAATTTCGATTTACATAGTTGACAACAACCCCAGCGTATCCCTCCTTTGCCATCTTTTTCGATCTGTTGACTTTTCATCAACTTGAAAATTTAAATTAAAAATCGAATAACTATATTTATTCGAATAATAAATAGTTAGTGCCTTAGAGTTAATTGCTGAAGCTAGAAAATGAAAAAATTCAGGTGGAGAATGAAATTTGTTAGATTAATTTCTCTTCAATCTTTTCCATTTTCGTTATTCGAATAAATATATTATGGCGGGGTGAAAGCTGAGATTGAGATAGTTACGTTGTTGATGCAGATCTTAGTTAGGGTTAGGGTTAGGTTGTTTACTATTTTAGATAGTGATCTGCATCAATAACGTAACCACTTTCGCAGTTTTTTTCTCAGCTGTAATATATTTATTCGAATAATTATATTTATTCGAATAATTATATTTATTCGAATAATTATATTTATTCGAATAATTATAATTATTCGAATAATATTAGTCATTCGGCGAATATTCGAATAAACTTGTAAATTGAAATTATTCGAATATTATTCGAATAGAAAATTAGTAAGCTCTATCCTCGAATTGATTACCAAAAGTAGCAATGCATAACAGGTACAGATACTCGTGGCAGAATATAGAAGATGCGCACAGCCATAAGTTTATCAAAACAAATTACACAAAAAACGCTTTCATATGATGTTAAACAAACGCAAAAAATCTAGTGATTATATACATCATGTTACAGAACATCCAATGATCAATTTGAATACGCCATCCAATAAGATTCAAGAAATCGTACACAGATAGTTGCCTGTTAACCATACACTTCGTACTTCGTATTACGTTCCTGGTATAGTTTGTTTATAATAATGAAGTTGCGCAATATCCATTGCTTTAAAAAAAATCAACTTTACATATAATTAAATTTTTGTAGGACGCTATATGATTTTTGTAGGTTGTACAAAGAATTGATTGGTTAGATCATATGATGTTTACATGTAAATCATATGATATCATATAAATTGGTTACACAAAGTTGATCTACAATCGATTTTATATGAAATTGGAAATTTGTACACCCTACCCTTGCTATATCTAAATAGCTAAATTTGTATTTATACTGACAGTTTGTTAGTTTTTATGCATAGGTACAGAATCTCAGAGATCAATCAAAAATACTTTATCCAATCTCGATATACCGTTCAGCTGGTACTATTAATTGTGGTGATCTTTACAACTTTAACTAAAAATCAAGCGCATCCTTATTCAAAAATTTTAAATAACTCTAAATTTTGCTTTAAAAAATATATTGGTTTTAACTTTAATTATACTTGATCTTATCATTTAATCGTGGCATATCTCTATACACTGAAACAAATTCAAGAAAAATTAAAATTAACCTTTGATTCCAGTATTCGATTTAATTAAATCTTTATTATTCCTCGAAGATAATAGTCATCCATTTACCAGCGCTACCCATATCAGCATGTTTTTTATAATAAATGTACGCCATATATTCATCCTTTTTAACCCAATTCCATAAAGATAACAATGTCCAACTTTAGACATTCCTCTAACAGCCCCCATTTCAGCAGATTTTTGATAATAAATGAATGCCTTATGTTTATCTTTTTCCACTCCAGTTCCATAAAGATAACAATCTCCAACCTTATATGCTCCTTCAGCGTATCCCATTTCTGCAGATTTTTGATAATAAAAGAATGCCTTATGTTCATCTTTTCTCACTCCAATTCCATTTAGATAACAATCTCCAACCTTACATGCCCCTCCAGCGTATCCCATTTCTGCAGATTGTCGATAATAAAAGAATGCTTTAGATACATCATTTCCAACTCCAATTCCGAAATCATAACAATGTCCAACCTCATATGCTCCTATAGCGTATCCCATTTTTGCTGATTTTTGACAATAAATGAATACCTTATGTTCATCCACTTTACCTCCAATTCCTTCAAGATTGCAATATCCAACATTTTGTTTCCACTAGCATCACCCATATCTGCAGCTTTTTGATAATAAATAAACGCTTTATGTTCATCCTTTTCAATCCATCTACCATAAAGATAACAATGTGCAAGAATGATTTGAGTCGCAGAATTAATTTGATTATTTAAGCAAAAATCAATAATATTAACTGGATTTTGCTTCTTCTGTATTTAATATGATCAGATTTTATCAGTGAAATTAAAAATGATTGAACTTCAATTACTTATAAAGAAAATATCAAAATTCTAAAAGATTCCTCTGAATATTGCGCTTCTTTTTCTCATTTCTTTTGAGTGAAATCTCTTCATAAGAACTATCTCTAAAAAGTTACTCTCGATTTTTCGCAAAAACTTTAGTAAATTTTTTGGTTATACTTATTGTAAGATTTTTTTTAATAAATTTATATATTCTATTAGTTGAACACCTAAAATTTACATATTAACATAAAATATTCGAACGTAACTTTGTTTTTTGACACTTTGTAGACATTTTATGAAATCTCCAAGCAATTCCTTGTCTTTTTAGTGAGTTGAATCGGTTTGAAATTTTTAATGAATATATTAAAGTTACTGTTATATTGATATGTATCAATAGCGATAACGATTGACTTCCTTCGTGTAACATGAAAATCTGCAATATATTAAATTTTATAGTTTTCTTACATAGTCTTAATTACTTAGTCCGTTTATCACCCTAATAGGATAACGTCATCGGTTGACAGTAATATTTATAGTTACTGCCAAAGCAGTGGAATGAATGACCAGAAATACGATCAAAAATAATAGATTACAGAAGGATAATAGGTTGGAGTTTGAACCAGTGTTGGAAATCTTATGTTCTCATGTTCTCATGAGAACATCACTTTTAATCTGAGAACATTTACAAAATTTAAGATGTTCTCTATTAAATTTTTTTTGAGAACATTAAGTTTGAAAAATGTGTTCTCTATGTAAATATATAAAATAATAAAAAATCATTTTTATTAATATATTAGTTTAAAATAATTAAGCTCATAAATATTTAATTGTTGGTTGAAATAGAGAACAATTTAGTTGTTCTTGAATTGTAAAAAATTTTAGATAATATAATTTATTGGTTTATCCATTTCTAATTTGGTGCAATATAGCCCTTATTATATAAAATTCAAATATTATTTAAAACGCATTTATGGTGTTTTACTTGCAAATCCATGTAACAAAAACAAAAAAAAACAAATTTTTATAAAACAAAAAATAAATTTTAATTACTTTAGGGTTAAGGTGAGTCCTGGGATTTTATCTGGGCATTAGTATATACAAAATTTAGCAAGAAATTTTTTTTATTAAGCCCCAAAGATGGTTTTATAAGCAAAATTTTGAGATATGAAAAAAAATAAAAAAAATGAAATTTTATGTTACACCTGATTTTAAATTTTTATTAATATAATATACTATTCTTTTTTTACTATAGTGAATTTATAAATTCAAAAAATTTCTTACTATAAATTTTAAGATATAGCACAAAAGTTTAAAATCAGAATAACTGAAGAATTGTTAAGTAATTTCTTATTAAATTATCATCATAGTGAGTTTAGCTCTCTGAAATTTATAATATTATATGTATATCAAATTTTATGAGTTTACCTTTTATTTAAATATTTGAGAGATATTAATAGCTTATTTAAAAACTAAATATATAAGCTGAGCCAGGCCAATAAAATCTCCAACAATATATAAAAACCTCAAATATTAATTTTTAAAAAAATATATATATGAAATTAAAATCTTATTATTATAAATAATTTAGCTTTGTTTATATAGTTTGTTAAATAAATTATATTTTTTATTTTTAAATATATTAATTAAAAATAAAAATTAAAAAATAACTAAAAGTATAAAAGTATGAGAAAGAGAATGAGAGAAAGAAAATAAAAGTAAGAAAGAGTGAGAAAGAGTAAGAAAGAGATAAAAAAAAAGAGAGAAAGAGAGAAAGAAAAAGAAAGAGAGAAAGAAAAAGAGAAAGAGAGAAAGAGTAGAGAAAAAAAGAGAAAAAAAATGGGTTTCTAATTGAGAACATAAAAAAATTTTTGAGAACATTTAAATTAAATAAACATGTTCTCATAAGAACATAAATTTCAAAACAGATTTCCAACACTGGTTTGAACCAAGTTGGTTATATAAACCAATAATTTAAAGAAAAAAGATAACAACGAAAGTTTTAAAGCGACATGAAAACGTACAAAGGTGTATACATATACACCTGTACATGTATTTTAACACTAAATAACTATCTAGGTCAGTCAAGAGATCAAAAGTGATAACATTCATATAATATAAAATAGAATTGAAATCTATCATTGTCAGAATAGAATAATTCTAAAGTAGAATCTAATCTATTAGAATCGATTTGTTTATTTTAGTTTACGCAACATGATTGCATCTTATTTATGGATTGAAATTAATCATTTAACTTATTTAACAATGGCATTAAATCGTACCAAAAATTTAGATCATGACTATATAATTTCAAGATGAAGAAAAAAAACTATTTTATTGAATTAAATATTTTGTTGATAAATTATTTAGAATATCTGGGATTTTGCGCATAATCGTTATGAAATCTATAAGCATTAGTACCATTTATCACGATTATTTTTTGATTTTATAAAATATAAGAATTCGACATAAAAATAAAATAAATCCACCCGCAATAATGACACTAATTATAATGCCACTTGTTCCCTGACCCGAAGATGGTGCTGAATATGAATTTGTTGATGATAAAGTGGTTGATGAAGTGGTTGATGAAGTGGTTGATGAAGTGGTTGGTGAAGTGGTTTATGAAGTATTTGATGAGCTAGTTGAAGATGATGAATTGAGTTGACTCGAAGAAACCAACGTATAGTTTTGAACATCAAATAAATTAATAAAATAATTTGGTGATCGTGAAAAGGTTTGAAGTACTAAATATAATGTATAAAACATGTTAATAAATATTTACAGATAATTAAACGAATTAAAAAAAAATTACAAATTCACAATGAAGTAGAAGTTTTTAATTATACCAAAGTATAACAATAAACAGATTATAATAGAGTAATTTTTTAAAGTTTTTGATAAAACGAATTATTAAAATTAATTACCAAATGCGATAAACATGATGCCATTATATAATGTTGCAGAATGATAACAAAGTAATGGTAAAGCATATGCTGAAGTAATATTTGGAGCTGACCATTTACATGGTGATACATTCGTATCCAATATTGCAAAATCAGGAAATGCACTAATAATATTGTCATTATTTATATCACTTGCTGAATTTCCACCAAACAATATTATTTGCCCATCATTAGCTACTGTATAATTAAAAATGAAATGAAATATTAACGAATTTCAGTATATAAATTATGGATTTTGTAAATTGAAATAATTACGAGCTGTAACTGCATCACCATAAGCATACTAGAAAAAATTACACATTACATAATTACATAATACTGTAATAGGTTCATTTTAATTTTGCTCGCTAAAACACAAAGTTTAAAATTCTGATATTTTGAACATATATAGTGAATTTAAACTATTTAGATAGAGATGGGAAAAATGCGCATTTTATAATAAAATGCGCATGAATGCGCATGATATATAAAATGCGCATGATACCGCATGATAAAAAATTTTTTTTGAATTTTTATCTTTATTATTGATAATATTTCTAAATAAAGATACTACTTATTGAAACTAAAATCAGATTTTGCCTATATATTTAAATTTTTACAAATTAGCTAATTGTAAACTTCATCGTTGCTTATCTTATATAATTTGACACTTGACCCGTGGCTCTGCCATGGGATCTTTGTATAAAACTTTAGAAACTTAGTTAAAATCTGTAAATTCGCATTATATAATATTCATAAATATGTTGAGTTAGTTTGCAATGAATTGTCACAAAAAAATTCTGTTCTGAACATACTATTCTATTAACTACAGCATAAAGTTAAGATTGGGTTAGTTTGCATTAAAATTATGTTATTGTAAAATTCTGCCACAGAATTCACTTATTTCAGTATGGTTTAGCCAGTTTTTATTAGAATTATTGTGATTTTTATCATGAGTTTTTATAAAATTCTATTACAAAATTTGTTCGCTATACCAGTAATTGCAATATATGTGTGTTAGTTTGAATTAATATAAGCTAACTATAAAAAGTTTGTTACAAAGCTCGTTACTCCGATAACGGATAGTATGCAGCTTGGTTTTTTTGGTGAATGCCAATTTTTAAAATAAGTATTGCAAAGAGAAAACCTTATATTGCTATACCGGTAATAGTTTTAGCGCATTGATCATCTTTTGAACATAACCGTAATTTTATTGGTTGGTAGATCGACAAGTCATTGAGAAAATTAGTTGATTATCAGATAATCTGGACGGCAAAAATTCCGCAAAAAATTCTAGAAATCAATCATCTAAATATTTGGTTGAATATAACTTTGTTTGATATTTCATTATTTTTTTATTAACTTCACTATTTTTTTTATTAATATATTCACTATTTTTGCATTAATATATTCACTATTTTTTTATTAATATATTCACTATTTTTTTATTAATATATTCACTATTTTTTTT
>QKWP01000361.1:47311-66757 GCA_003550325.1 Gigaspora rosea | reverse complement strand
TTTGCTTATATATATCTACATAAGACCTAATATAACCCTAATATAGGACGACCTTAACCCTAAAGTAAATTGAAAAACTATTAAATATGGTTTGCCTCCGCTTTAGACGTCATATTCTGTTAAATACAAAATTGCAGATCATTTGACTGGAATTAAAATTGTTTTGTTATAATTCTGGCCAAATGATCTGCAAATTTGGCCGGAATTATGAACAAGGCATTTCTCAACCGGGTTTAAACACCACCTGAAAATTTTTCAGACCATGTGATATACATTAATTTATATACACATTATTGTTATATTTATCATTTATATTAATAAAAAAGTTTTATTTAAAAATGAATCATATCAATTAATCATGCAAAGTCACATGATCTGGAAAATTTTTGAGTAGCGGTTGATTTCTCTATTTATCAGATGATACAGATACATTGATATGAATTTCAAGCAATAAATATTCATTTATTAGCCAGAATATTAAGAATTTGGCATCGGTCATAATCTTGACCGGTCGGTCAAACTGCTCTGACCGGTCAATATCGGTCACGGTCATTGACCGGTCATGACCGGTCATGACCTGACCGTACCCATCCCTACTTACAAATATAAATTTCATATATCTGTTTTAATAAATAGTATAATTTAATATAATTTATATATATTCAAATATATTTAAATAAAGTTTTTTTTTTAAAAAATTCTACATAACGTTACATAAAAATAACTTAATGATAATGGACAATTTTAGTGATGTTAGGAAATAAAATGATCATTGCCCAAAGACTAAAGTAGCACAAAAGACTACTTGCAATACAGGCAATTCAGATAGCACAGATAGATATATGCATAAAATGTATAAAAGAAAATATGGCTTGTCATGAGTAAAGACAAATTAAAACAATCACAAAGTTAATCATATATATTTTTTGGGAAATCAAAAGCCTATTTAATTTAAAAGATTTACAAATACAACCTTATTTCAATAGAAATTTTGGGAAATATGAGCAGATAGATATATCTATGAATTCAGTTCAGATAGCCCAAAAATTATTTTACAAAATAAATCATTCACTTTTTATTAAAAATGAAAGATAGCGGATCACGAATAAAAAAAAGTTCAATCATAGATTATACGTGTGGACAATCAAACTTAAATACGTATAGGGTGTTCTAACTGATTAAACGTGATTGTATGAACACGAGTTTATTACATCTAATAAATAAATTTTAGATAATGTATGTAGTAAAAATATCAGTGAACTTATCGTTATCATTTTAATCACAAATATTTTGGCACTCACAATTAGGGATGGGTACGGTCAGGTCATGACCGGTCATGACCAGTCAATGACTGTGACCGATATTGACCGGTCAGAGCGGTTTGACCGACCGGTCAAGATTATGACCGATGCCAAATTCTTAATATTCTGGCTAATAAATGAATATTTATTGCTTGAAATTCATATCAATGTATCTGTATCATCTGATAAATAGAGAAATCAACCTGCCACTCAAAAATTTTCCAGATCATGTGACTTTGCATGATTAATTGATATGATTCATTTTTAAATAAAACTTTTTATTAATATAAATGATAAATATAACAATAATGAGTATATAAATTAATGTATATCACATGGTCTGAAAAATTTTCAGGTGGTGTTTAAACCTGGTTGAAAAATGCCTTGTTCATAATTCCGGCCAAATTTGCAAATCATTTGGCCAGAATTATAACAAAACAATTTTAATTCCGGTCAAATGATCTGCAATTTTAACAAATAAGGTAGCTGGTTCAGACTCTTTTCATTATATGATATTAGGATATCAATGAAAAAAATATGAATCGCTTAAAAGGACCTATATTGCGCATAGTAATGGGCACAGTCCATGACCGATATTAGCCAGTCAGAGCGGTTTGACCGACCGGTCAAGTTTATGACCGATGCCAAATTCTTAATATTCTGGCTAATAAATGAATAATTATTGCTTAAAATTCATATCGGTGTATCTGTATCATCTGATAAATAGAAAAATCAACCCGCATCTCAAAAGTTTTTAGTCATGTGACTTTGCATGGTTGATGGACGATATGTAAATAAACCTTTTTTATGATATAAGTGAATATAACAATAATGAGTATATAAATTAATGTATATTACATGATCTGAAAATTTTTTAGGCTGTGTTTAAACCCGGTTGAGAAATACCTTGTTCATAATTCCGGCCAAATTTACAGATCATTTGGCCAGAATTATAACAAAACAATTTTAATTCCAGTCAAATGATCTGCAATTTTGACAGAATTGTATTTAACAGAATATGACGTCTAAAGCGGAGGCAAACCATATTTAATATTTTTTCAATTTACTTTAGGGTTAGGGTCGTCCTATATTAGGGTTATATTAGGTCTTAGGTAGATATATATAAGCAAATTTGCCTCCCCGACACATCGAGGTAGGTTTAGACTGCCGTTTTTTCAGGTTTTTTTTACATTTATTTCTTGTTTTGCTTCTCGCGGTTGATCACATGATTTGCCTCCGCTTTAGACGTCCACCAAATAAACAAATCGTTAATAATTCTGGTCAAATTTGCAGATCATTTGGCCAGATCTAGAACAAACCAACTTTAAATGTGGTCAAATGATCTGCAAATTTGGCCAGAAATATGAACGAACGGTTTTATTGATCATGTGATGCAAATCGCGGGCAGTCTGTGCAGTGTACCATCCCTACTTGCCACTTATTTAGATATTTGATTGGATAATTGGGTAAATAATTTATCGGCTATAACCGTTCATTAACCGTATGAATGACCGCGGTCAACCGGTCATAAGCGGCTAACCGATCATGACCGACCGATGACTGACCGTGACCGACCGTGCCCATCCCTATTTGTAAGATATATGACTGTATATATGATATGTTTTGTATCTATTTATTCATTAATTCACATAAATATTAAAGAATTTACTTGCAATAAGTTTTCAAGTTTATAAATATTTATCAAAATCTCTTTTATCATATTAATCAAATGTCAAATATAAATATATTATTTCATTAATTATACGAATATTTCTGCTATGTAATACTCCATAAATATTCGTCTGATTAAATTTATAGTAAACAAGAAATAAATTTTTAATTTAAGTTATTGCAATATGAAAATTACCATCACGCGAATGTGTCAAGTAAGTATTAAAATTATTTGGCCCGATGTCATAAATAATTGATAAATGTTCACAAAAAGGTTGCAATTTTCGCTGTCAAATATGTTTATTATATAAAAAATGGATATGTATTTGATACATTTATTTTATTAAAAAAAAAATATATGTTTATGCATTTTTGTAATTTCACATTTTATTAGGAGTAAGATTTTACGTATTGTACGTACAGTGTACATTACAGAACAAGTTATATGCATTTACGAGCCCAAGCTTTTTTGTTGGTAGAGTTTTAATTCCTAGTTTTTGCCTACTTCGTGGACAAAATACATAACTTATTATATGTTAAATATTATTTATAAATTATATTTGTTTTATTTTACGATTTCATCTATCAATTTTCTTATACTAAGAAAGTACACTTGACATTTGTCTAGATTTAATACTTTTACAGATTTTTGATAATAAATTTATGCATTATACTCATCCTTTTTAACGCCAATTACAGAAAGATAACAACTTCCAACTTCTTTTATTCCTTTAGCACTTTCCATATCCGCAGATTTTTGACAACAAATGAACGCCTTATATTTATCTTTTTTAACTTCAATTCCATATCGATGACACATTCTAACCATATACATCCCTCTAGCATATCCCATTTCTGCTAATTTTTGATAATAAAGGAATGCTTTATATTCATCTTTTCCAACTCCAATTCCTTCATCATAACAATATATGTTCCATCAGTATTTCCCATCTCTGCTGATCTTTGATAATAAATAAATGCTTTATATTCATCTTTTTCAACTCCAATCCATAAAGATAATAATTTCCAACTTTTGAAATTCCATCAATATAACCCATTTCTGCTGCTTTTTGATAATAAAAGAATACTTTGTGATTATCCTTTTCAACTCCAATTCCATTTTGATAACAATATTCAACACTATTTGTTCCTCAAGAATCACCCATCTCTGCTGATTTTTGATAATAAATAAAAGCCTTATATTCATCCTTTTCAATCCATTTACCGTAACGATAACAATTTGCAAGAATTACTTGAACCATTGAATTTATTTGATTATTTATGCAAAAATTTATAATATTAATTGGATTCTGTTCCTTCTTTATTAAAAATTGTTCTAATGTATTAAGAATTGAACGGAAATTTATTCCTTTCGATCTTTCTTCTTCATATTGATTACAAATACATTTAACAATTTCAATATAAAAATTCTGGAGACATGTTATCTTCTAATTGCAATTTAATAGTACTGTTGGCTATTTGAATACGTAATATTTGATGAGTTGCCGATTTTTTCTGACTTCTTTTCAAGTAAATTTTTGCAAATTGTCTTTTTGTTAGTGCAATGTAATAATACAAGGGATGCGAGAATTTTTACCTCGATTGAAGCTTCAATAGCGACTTCAAGATTGTCTGGATGCACGATCAAAACCAATGTTTCGGCCGAAACCTCCCCCAAAGTCCTAAACTTTTGGCCCTGGAGTTTCGGTATCGCCCAAAATCCGAAACTTCCGAAATTCCAAAACTTTCGAAATGACCGATCCGAAATGGGCGAAACCCTCTGAAACTGGGCGAAACTGAATCTTTCGAAACTCTCTCTATTTTATGTGATGATAAGCCTCGTTATTTTTATAGGCTATAAGTTTAAGGACGTAGATCATTTATCATATGATTTTAGTAGTACAATGAGATTTATATAGAAAATAAAAATGTGCTACAAATAAAACTTTTTATAATTTAGCCAAAAATTTTATAATATGTAGTACAAAATACTCTTTTTATAATAGTAAAATTTTAATAAATATAGTATTTGAAAAAATTACACTTCTATATATCGTAAAGTTTTCCTAAGTCAGCTCAAATTTTCCTTAGTTACACAAAAATGATCTATGTTGTTTACAATCGTGATTGGTCGATCACCTGATTTCATATGATCACAACGTGATCACTATTAAAAATGATCTACGTTCACCCTACCCTTAAGAAGCCATTTTTGGAAGTTTTGGTTTAGCCTGGAAACTGGTAAAAGCCACGTTTTTATACCATAAATCCGAATTTTAAGATCCGAAATCCACTTTTGCCTATCATTTCAGCATTTATATGGGAAATTTCGGAAGTTTCGCCAATTTAGGAGGTTTCGTAAGTTTCGGAGGTTCCAGTTTCGGAGGTTTCGGAAGTTTCCCCGGCCGAAACGCTGATGCACCTGAATCTGTTAGTTGATGCGATAAATCAGCTGCTTCATAATATGAAATAGCTGTCATATTTTGCTTCCTGTAGATTCATTTGACAATATAAAATTATGAATTGAAAAACATTAATGATTATTGTTAATTTATATGAAATTATATAATACAAGCCGTAATTGTTCACAAGGCTACGAAGAGGATAATCAACCTTGACAAATAATAATATCAAAATAATTATATCAAATAGTATAATTTATGACCTATTTTTAGAAATAAAGTGGGAAAAAAAAGCTTAATAATACCTGATTGGGCGAAAATATCGCCATAACATCCCAGTTTAATCCTAATTGATCTTGCAATCCTGCTGCAAACTTTTTTGATTCATGTTTAAATTCGTAAATTCTAACAGTAATTCCGTCCACGTAAGTAACCTTATCGTCCGGAATTTTGTTTGCATTACTAGTCACATATTGATAAATTCCGACTTGAAGGATTTTAATATCAGGAAATTTAAATGTAAACATTTTTTTCGTATAGTTGGTTGGAATAAATTAAATCTCATGTCATTTTATATGGAACATGGAAATTAAGACCTCGATCTAAAACTATAAACCTTACCAACCGTAAATCCTAATCTAACTATATTATAAAAAAGCTAAAAAAAAATGCACCCAAATTTATATTAATAAAATAATTAAAATTTCCGTTTCCAATTTCAGCCATAATAAATATTAATTCTAGGATGAACACACGTGCAGGATTTTATAATATGAGTGCTGCCAAGGAAAATCCTGTCAATATTATTTTTTACCTGACAAAATAAGTTAGTTTGCTAGAAATTGTGTCCAGTGAAAATATAATGGAACAGATTTTCCCTTGGCAGCACCTATATAATTTCATAATTAGGACTAATTTGCATTAAAACTGATACACGTATGTACATAGTGCACCAAGATCATGAAATGTATCATGTAATACATGTATCACTGGGGTGGTCGATGCACTATGTAAATCAAAATTATATGTAGTCATATAATAAAATTTATTAATAAATTTTTGATTCAAATTTTAAATAGATTTAAATAGATGTACAGCCCTAACGGTTCGATAGTTTTGAATAAATTTTCGCAAAGACTAGTATTACATCTCTACAAACAAGACTATAGAATAATTTCATTTATTTAAACATGAAAAAACTGTAATATGCTACGTGTTTTTTTTTAAAAAAAGTAGCAAAAAGAAAGGGACTGTAATATGCTACGCGTTTTTTTCTTAAAAAAAGAAAGGGTAAATTTAGTTTCGTTTTAAAGAAATGGCTCTATAACTTTGTTTGTAGGGACGTATTACTTGTCTTTGCGAAGTTTTATCCAAAACTATCGAACCATTGGGGCTGTACATCTGTTTTAAAAATTCTTTAATAAATTTTATTATATGACTACATATAATTTTGATTTACATAGTGCATCGACCACCCCAATGTATCACGTACATACAAAATATTACGTACGACAGTACGTAGTACTTTCATATTTTCGCTTGGTTTTTCAACCAACATTTGTACATACTAAAAAAAAGTTATGACAAATATACAAGAAGAATGGCTTGAAAAGGCTATTCTCGAAAGGCATATTAATTTTATCGATTATAATAAATTTACAGACCCTATCATGATCGGTGAAGGAGGTTTTGGAAAAGTTTATAAATACGAATGGAAAGATTGCGAATTAACAATTGCTCTTAAATGTCTTAAAGTTAATACAAGCATAGATAAAAAACTCATTAAAGATTTTATTGATGAGGTATTAATTTTGTTATATTGAATCCTTAACTATACTCTACCATAGATAATAAATTCTTATAATTTATATAATTAGCTTAAAATATTACGAAGTGTTTCTTGCCATCAAAACATTATTACGTTCTATGGAGTTACAAAAGGTAAGGCAAGCGATTAGTAATTTTTGAAAGTATTAAAATAATTAAATAATAATATTTTAAATAAAAAAAAAATGTATTTATCATTTCGAATGAATATAATAGATAGCAACGGGAATTATAATATGATTTTAGAATATGCTAATGAAGGAACTTTACGAGAATACCTAAAAACGTGTTTTACAAGATTACAATGGACAGATAAATTACGTATTGCTAAAGAAATTGCACACGGGCTTTTGTTTTTACATGAAAATAATATTATTCATAGAGATCTTGTAAGTTTTTATATGTTTTATCTGATTTTATATTTATCAATTTATTAATACAATACTTTAATCACCAATACTTTAATAACTTAGCATTCGAAAAATATCTTAATTCATGAAAGCAAACCAAAGATCACAGATTTTGGCCTATCGAAGCAAATAAATGAGACATCCAAGACTTCAACTGCTTTTGGAATGCCGGCATATATTGAACCTCAGTTTCTTATTGATCAAACATATAAACGCGATAAGAGGTCAGATATCTATAGCTTTGGTGTAATCCTTTGGGAAATTTCAAGTGGAAGGCCACCATTCCAAACCTTCGAATTAAAGATGGTAAAACTTTATATTCATCTTTACAAAGGGAACAGAGAAGAACCTATTAAAGATACGCCACATCAATATATTGAACTTTACAAACAATGTTGGGACAACGATCCTGTCAATCGCCCAGGGGTAAGAATAATTCTCAATACTTTAAAGCAACTTATTCCTAGCGAAACTTTGAATCGAAGCTATCCTGCCGAGAATATCAAAATTTCCTCAAGTCATCATAATAATATAGTATTTGCAAATTCATTTGAAATTACAACATCATCTCCGCTTTATTTGACTGACACGATGAATTCAAATACTTCAATACAAGATAAAAGTAGTCTTGAGGATTTGAGAAAAGAAGCACGCGAATATTTCAAGCAATGCAAATTTCTCAAAGCTTTAGAACTTTTTGAAGAAATTCTTAAAAACAGTCAGCATAGCCCTGATGATCAACAAAGCGCTTCAACCTGGGAACTTTCATGTTATAACAAGTTATGCGCCTGCTAATGCGCTGGGAGCTTTTTTTAGGTCAAATTTAAAAGATAAGTCAAAGACAGTAGTAGCAGCAATTAAGTTTTAATAATCAGTAATACTGTTTTTAGATGATGAATTTTATGAATTACAATTAATAGTAGTAATTAATCAGTGCAGTTTTATCAAAGTTCTGGATTTACAATTTAATTATTTCAATATTTTTACTAGAATTTATTGTAGATAATTAAATAAAGATGAATCAATTTGGAATAGTTTGTTACATAATAGTCTTGTAAAATAGGGCTTAAATAGGTATAGTATTAGATCAAATGTATGTTATATCAACCAATCATATTAAAAAAATTATTTACACTAATGTTTGTTCTATTTATTTTTGCAAATCTATAAGCTATCATTCTTTGTAATACATAATAATGTAGCTAAGTTGGTTTGTATTAAGAATTATAATAGTTTTTATAATGATCTGCTACTAAAATTTTTCTATAACATTTACTAATTATTTGATAATATATAGTTTATAGTAAGATTGGGCTGGTTTGTATTATTAGATTTTCATTGTGAAGTACTATAAAAATTCATATGTAGTTAAAGTTTAGTTATTTGTATTTGGGGCTATTATGATTTTATCTATTATAGAACTTATTAGCTATAGTTGTGAATAGTATATAGGCAAATTAGTTTGGAATTTTGGTAACTTTATTTATTAATAAACACACCTTACTGAATATTGTGATATTATACAGCTATATTTGAATTATCAGATTTATATTGTGATTTCCTATGTAAAATTTAAATATAGAACTTTCAAATAATTGTAATAACACATAATTTGTGGTCAAATTTGAGTTTGTTTATACTGGAATTATCATAATTTCTATTATTGTTATTATAAAAAATTTTTGTTAAAGAAATTTTTAGTTATAGTAATACACAATAATAGGATTAAGTGGGTTAGTTTATTTCTAAAGCAGAGCAAAGGAGCTTAAGGTTAAGCAATAGAGAGAAAAAATGTGTTCATATTGGTTATAGGGTCAAAATAAAATAAAAGATACTCAAATGTTCAAATCAGTATTGTATTAGAATTTAATGCATTTTAAGTTAAATTTAGTAGTATATAATATATTTTGTATTTAATTTTAAATACAAAAATTGATTTTATATGGTATAACATTTCATTTAGTATACAGTTCTATATAAAAAAAACTGATTGCACTGTGCCTTATAAATTACTATTGCTATTGTTAATAATAATATTAATGTTATATTTTATTTTTTAATTTACTTAATTATCAAATAATATTTGATTGAAAAATAACTTGATTTAATTTTTAATAATAATTACATTTTTATTAATATTGATAATAAATATATTAAATTTATATAGTTTTTTGGTGCTACATATTATTTTAATCAATCTTTTTTTTATTTATTATAATGGAATTAATTTTTATTGCTGTTATTACTTCTTTTTATTACCAAAATTAAATGTTAATACAATCAAAACTTTCTAGAAAAGTAACTTAGCATAGCACCAAATGCTAACAATTTCTTTAAAAGTGCTAAACTAAAATAAGTTATTTCAATATTTATTTAGTATATATATAATAGTTGCTAATTAATGCATATTATTATTTGTGCATTATATTTATGCAAAAAGGTTGAGAATTCTTGATTCTTTATTTTATTGAGATTTGATGTGCTACTAATTTATGCATTATCTCTATATAAAGATTATGTGGGTTTTAAAATTCCTGCACTATGTTGTAAAGTGCTCTGGCTTGTGTCTTTTTTTTTATTTGTTTACTCTAGTATTTTATCATTATTTACATTGATACAATAATTTTAGCCTTTTTATTTTTAGCCACATTTAGATAAAATTGGTATAACTCCAAAAAGAGTAGAAAGGTACCACAGTAATTTAGCATAATTTTTGGTTTATGTATCTGGCAACTGTGCAAGCAAGATACACATGTCAGTTTTTGCATCTTGCAATTTCTGTTATTGTTTGTTTATTCATCTTTTTTGCCAAACAATGACACAATCCAGTTATATACCTTTATATTCCAGTTCTTGCACTATAGTATATTCAGTTCTAGCCTCTAGCACAAGGTACTACTTTCAATTTTTGAATATAGTGAAAGACTAGCAATTCAATAGCATTAGCCTAAATTGAATATATTAAATGAGAAAAAGTATATAAAACTCACCTTATTTGCTTCTAACTTACAGAGAGTTCAAAATAGAAATAACTCAAATAGAGTTCAATTTTATTGAGTATAACCTTCATAATTAGAGTTACAAATTAATAATTCCCAATAAGTCAAATTTGTATCAGCCTAATTTTGTGATTATGTGATATTATTAAAAGCTTTAATGATTGATTCGAATACTAATATATTAAAGCTAAAAAAACCAAGATATTAGTATTAAACTAAATACTAAAAAAAAGAAGAATAAGAGAACAACTTATTTTAGTCTCCAATTTTGCTATAGCAAGACCCCAGGAACCTTTAGAGCTAGG
This sequence comes from Gigaspora rosea, assembly GCA_003550325.1. Taxonomy (NCBI): domain Eukaryota; kingdom Fungi; phylum Glomeromycota; class Glomeromycetes; order Diversisporales; family Gigasporaceae; genus Gigaspora; species Gigaspora rosea. The sequence goes on along the minus strand of QKWP01000361.1, from coordinate 55,842 downwards.
CCAAATATTCTACACCTCTTTCTGCCTGCCAGTTCAAGATTCAGTATTCTTGCATAATTAAAGAACATTGGATAAGTTAGATGCAGTTTGTAGTAGTTTTTAGCTATAGACCTGATTGCCACTACTTTAACAATGTATATATACATGTACTTAGCTAGCAGTTTAAAAATTCAACTTTGAAAATAGTTAGTTAAAAATAGGCATATTTATTGGTAAGTTAATAATTATATAATCTAAAATTATGAGAAATTGACTAGAAAAGTAGACTTTGGAACCAATCCAATTCAACCACAAAACCTATCAAATATAGACAACCTATTAAAGAAAACATTTAATTTGGCTAGTAGCAGAGTAAAGGTTGGTCATTTTTAAAAGAGAACTATTTACACCTTGGGAGTAGGTAATAAGTATATTAGGCAATCAGCCCTAAGACTTAATACTAGTTGTCTTTTGGCAAGATTCCTTTATTTATAAAAAAAATAAAAAAATTAGAAAAAAGAGCAATAGATGCATGAAAAAATAGATCTAACTAATTTAACTGATATACATATCTATATGACTATATTTATCATTTTCATCAGATGAACAATGTGATCAGTCTGACTGACTGATCAGACATATTCTACTTAGAAATACAAAAAGATGATGAATTTCTAAAATCACAAGAAAGCTATAATTTTGCATATGAGATAAATTTTGAAATGATACTATAGTAATCAAATATGATCTAAAATCTGAAATATTGTAGGTTTACTAATTTGTCTCCCAAGTTACTATTGGTTGAATACAAATATAAATTTTTATTAATAAATCGCTGATCAGGTGGCTAATAATATAAGTCATCGAACAATTGCTTCGTAATTATTACTTATCACTTTTTTAATAATTACATTTGGCAATTTTTTTGAATTTAGCAACTTTTTACAATAAAACATTTTGAGGGCTCTCTTTTTAGTATATCTTCAAATTTTTAATAAATACAATAATAACTATAGCATATTAACAATCATAAAGCATTAAATAATTTTTCAAATATTAAAATATCTATTATACAGTACTTTGTTATTTTATTAATTAATTAAAAACACATATTTTAGACTATTCATATTTTATATTTTCAGTCAGAGCAGGTCTAAATGTCATAATATGGTCAACCTTTATATAGAACAGATGTTTATTATAGTAAGCCTTTAGAGTTGATTATATTTGACTATACTCAAAATTTTATTAGTAGAATGTTAGTGTGCTTAATGAAGTATTGAAAAATAAGAAATTTTTATTTGAGCAACCAATACATACATAATGACAAATATTTAAACTCTTATTTTATTTCTATTTTTTTATTTTTTTTCTATTTATTTATTTTTTCTATTTTTTTTAGAGTACGCATGTAATGATTGAATATTATGTTGAGTAATCATGATTCATTAGAAATAGTATTATTATATTAATAAATGAATTATCCAATATGCATAAAATATTGGGTGCGCAGTATATTATGTATATCAAAACTATACATAGTATCATATAAAAATTTACTAGATTTTTTTTTTGAGATGTGTAACAATATTGAATATGAAGTATTTTGTATTCTTTAATTGGAACCAGCATTTATACTTTAAATGCAAGTTCAACTCTTTATTTAGATGCACAACCTTTAAAATTTATTTCTTCAAATTCAAATTTTGTACAGGTAAAAAATTTATATTTTAGTTGAAAGAATTGCCAGTTTATTCAATTTTGTTTGATTAATTTAAGTAAAAATTTGTTTATTTAAAAAGAGATAGAAAAAAGTTTGTTTTCAATAAATGCGAAAAAAAATCTCATAACTTTATAAAAACTATGTATAAAAATCACTTAATGGTAAAATTTCAAGCTAAGAAAAGATAACCAACCAATGCATCTAAAGAAATGAATCGCGATTTTATATATAAAAAATATATTACGTAGTTCATCAATTAATAATCACTTAAAACCATCGATTATTTAAAAAATTAAGTAATCCTTATATATTTTTGATTTAAATAGTATACTACGCACCCCAATAGAACATCTTCATAGAAAATAATCCAATTGATAATTTAATCAAATCATTGATTACATCAATGTTCGTTTATAAGGGATAATTAATAAATATGTATAAGAATATTTGATCTAAACAATTATATTGAGCTGAATTACTCTATACTGCAAAACTTGCTTTTATCTTTGTTGGTGATAGAAGATTTTTGTTACTTTCTTCATATATAGATAATGTACTTGTAACAGTAGCGGGAGATTTCTATCGCTATTATAGATTTCTGCTGAAAAATGCATGATCTTTTATCGCTGTAAAATTTTTATACTAAAAAACATAAAAGCAGTGATTAATCACTGATTAAATCATACTATCGCTACTTTCTATGCATATTGGATAATTCAATTATTAATTGTTAAAAATGATTTATTAACAATTTTATTTTAACAATTAATTTCTCATTACTAGATATAGAAAATCAAAAATGGCAAAGTGCAATTAAATTTTTTTTTTATTATCATTAAATTTTTATGAACATATAATTACCACAGTACATGTCATATCAATATTCTAACAATCTTTTATTTCATCAAATGAACAAAATTGGTAAAAATGTACAGGACACTCATGACGGATGATAATTTTATTATAAAAAGAATAATTTACGATATTACTTTCTTATAAATAGTAAACAATGTATAGTCACAATCAATCATTAAACAATTGATTGTTGAGTGATGATTATCACTTTACCGTCAGGGGCAACAATTTTGCATTTGATTATTATTCGTAATTAACGTATATATACAGCTGATGTCCGTAAGTAAAAATATTTTGAGCGCAATACCGCTAGCTCAGCTCTTTCGCGTAGGCACGCACTTGAGCTAGATAGAGCGCTTTTTATACAATTGGTTAAATTTGGTGAAACCCAAAATAACCAAAAAAGTTAACTTGATAAAAATCTATAGGGGTTGTAATATAGCGCACCTGCACTGCAGTGCACCCTTTTATGTTACTCTAAATTTTACTAGAGTAACCCCTGTTGTGTTATTAACAAAAAATAATCCTCTGGCAATTCTGTACTAATCTTGAATTTAATTCTAATTTTAACTTTAATTTTGATTTTAACTCTAACTTTTACTTTAGCCTAACCCTAGCCCTAACCCTAACCCTAACCCTAACCCTAACTCTAATCATTATTTATATTTGTTACTATAGGGGTGCACTATTTACTAATTCCCAAAATCTATTTCCAAAATTAACTGAGAATACAACCAAACCTTCCCAAAAAAGGTAATTTAGTATAGCACCAAATGCTGCCAAATGTTTCTAAGTGCTAATTATGTTCTGGAAAATTTTGATGAATTAACTATGGTACTTTACAAGAATTCCACACTGACTTCTTTGGATCTTAGTTCGCATAGACTTGAAAAAGTAGGAAAAAAATTAGCAGATGCACTTTGTAAGAACTCCACGATGACTTCTTTGAAACTTAGAAATAATAAACTTGGATCAGAAGGAAAAACATTAGCAGAGGTGCTTTGCAAGAATTCTGCGCTGACTTCATTGGATCTTTGGTTTAATGATCTTGGTTCAGAAGGAGGAAAAGCATTAGCAGATACACTTTGTAGGAATTCCACACTAAAAGTTTTGAATCTTGGTTGTAATCAACTTGGATCCGAAGAAGGAAAAGCATTAGCGAATGCACTTTGCAAGAACTCCACACTGGCTTCTTTGAATCTTGAAAATAATAATCTTGGATCTGAAGGAGGAAAAGCATTAGCGAATACACTTTGCAAGAACTCCACGCTGACTTCTTTGAATTTTAACAGAAATGAACTTGAATTAAGCGGAGGATATGCATTAGTTGAAGCTCTTTGCAAGAACACCACACTAAAAAATTTAGATATTCTAGACAATAAACTTGAGAGTTTGGAAGCTATAGTAGATGCGCTTTGTAAGAACACTGTACTAACACATTTGAGTCTTCAAGAACTTGGATCAAAAGAAGTAAAAATATTAGCAAATGCACTTTGCAACATTACTACGCTCACTTATTTGGAATTTTGGAAATGTAATCTTGGATTAGAAGGAGGAAAAGCATTAGCAGATGCACTTTGCAAGAACTCCACACTAAAAGATTTACATCTTTATGCGAATAACCTTGGGTCAGAAGGAGAAAAAATATTAGCAGAGATACTTTGCAAGCACTCTACACTGATTTCTTTGTACCTATATGATAATAATCTTGAATTAAAAGGAGTAAAAATATTAGCAGATGCACTTTGCAAGAACTCTACGCTGACTTTTTTGGATCTTAAGGAGAATAATCTTGGATTAGAAGGAGTAAAAATATTAGCAGATGCACTTTGCAAGAACTCCACTGCACTAACTTTTTGAGTCTTCATGGACTTGGATTAATAGAAGTAAAAATCTTAGCAAATGCACTTTGCAACATTACTATGCTCACTTCTTTAAAACTTTTGAGTAGTAATCTTGGATTCGAAAGAGGAAAAGCATTAGCAGATGCACTTTGCAAGAACTCCACACTAAAAGATTTATATCTTTATGTGAATAATCTTGGGTCAGAAGGAGAAAAATCATTAGCAGAGGTACTTTGCAAGAACTCCACACTAACTTCTTTGTATTTTGATAATAATAATCTTGGATTAAAAGAAGTAAAAACATTAGCAGATGCACTTTGTAAGAACTCCACGCTGACTTTTTTGGATCTTATGGAGGAAAATCTTGGATTAGAAGGAGTAAAAACATTAGCAGATGCACTTTGCAAGAACTCTACACTGACTTCTTTGTATCTGAATCTTGGATCAGATGGGGAAAAAGGAGAAAAAGCACTAGCAGATGCACTTTGCAAAAACTCCATGCTAATGTCTTTAAGTCTTCAAAACAATCTTGGATCAGAAGGAGGAAAAATATTAGCGTATACACTTTGCAAGAACATAGCACTGACTGAATTGAACCTTGAAGAGAATGAACTTGGATCAGAAGGAGAAAAAGCATTAGCAGATGCACTTTGTAGGAACTCCACGCTGATAGTTTTGAATCTTGATTCGAATGGTATTGGATCAGAAGGGGGAAAAGCATTAGCAGATGCACTTTGTAGAAACACCATGCTTACGTCTTTAAGTCTTCAACGAAATGATATTAGACCTGAAGGAGGAAAAGCATTAGCAGAAGCACTTTGTAAAAACACCACGCTGACGTCTTTAAGTCTTCGATGAAACAATCTTGGATCTGAAGGAGGAAAACTATTAGCATATGCACTTTGTAAGAACTTAGCACTGACTAAATTGAACCTTGATGAGAATAAACTTGGATTAAGAGAAGGAAAAGCATTAGCAGATGCACTTTGTAAGAACTCCACACTGAAAGATTTATATCTTTATGGGAATAATCTTGGATCAGAAGGGGCAAAAGCATTAGCAGATGCACTTTGTAGGAACTCCACGCTGAGAAATTTAAATCTTGTTTTGAATGATATTGGACCAAAAGGGGAAAAGCATTAGCAGATGCACTTTGCAGGAACTCCACCCTGACTTCTTTGAATCTTGAATATAATTATCTTGGATCTGAAGGAGGAAAAGCATTAGCAGATGCACTTTGCAAGAACTCTACGCTGATTAAATTAGATATTTCTAAGAATAATATCAGGTTTAAATTAACATCAAACAATCAAATCTTGAAATAGATTATCATTATTTTTCCGAATTTTCATATGGCTGATCGGACTCATTTGAGTGATGTTAAAGAGTTTATTTTGAAGATCACCTAAAATTTGTACCAATCAGATCTACATAAGTGACATTTTCAAATATTTATACAACAAATATGCCAATCATATTATTTAATTACTGAACTTCAAATCGTTTTTCTTTCTAGAAGGCTCGAGAAATATAAGTTTGTAATGAGTTTGTAATGAGTTGGTAATGAGTTGGTAATGAGTAGGTAATGAGTTTTGCCCGTCAAATTTAAAATAATATACTTTTTATACCTATACTATAATAATTGTTTTTTTTTTTAGTTTAATACTTTTTTAACGAATCTAATGTAGCTTTTTTTTTTTGGTACAGTACAACCGAAAATTACTATAGAAAACATTATTATTTACTATTCTCATACTTAAAATATAAAATAGTCCTATGGAACTTATGTTTAAAAGAATTTTACGAATGTTTTATTAAAAAATTATATAGATATCACATATTAGTTATTCTTATTCATGAGGAGGTGCTGTGTTAGTTATTGTCGTATCAGTATTAGTATTGAAGTATTATGTATCACATTTTATATCACATGAAATGAGCCCGATCAGCCCATATGTATTTTTAGATTATATGTTCGTCATTATGCATAAGATTAGCCAATCCTCTTTTTTTATTTTAAAGTCATGTGCGTTATTTCAAGGTTTGGCCAGAATTAAACTTAATTTAGGTCAAAAATTAATAATTTTACCTCTGAGCATTATTTGTGAAAATATAGTATAGAAAAATAGATTTCTAGATAAAACATTGATCATGTCATACTTCTATACTTCGGACTTTTAACAGTATCTGTTTCCTAGTATTAACTAAATTACTAAATAAAGTAGTTATATAAAGTATATGTTAAATGTAAAATTTGTAATTTAATGGCTGTATATTTCTAAGTTTCTAAATAAAATAAAAAAATTTATCGTATGGGTTTTATGTAACAACCCATGCTTTTTTTGAAAGCTTATCGTACGGGTTTATATGAAAATCATGTGACACATGATTTTCATATAGACCGGTGTGAATTTAGTTATTTTACAAGCAAAACCTGAATATGGTTTTTGCTATAAAACTATATATCAATATGTGAGTTTGGTATTTTTTTATAATTGGACAAAGACTTTTGTTTAACTGGGTATTTTTTATAATTGTATAGATTGGGCGAAGACTTTTATTAACTGGGTATTTTTATAATTGTAATAGATTGGGCGAAAACCTTTATTAGCTGAGTATTCTTTTATAATTGTAATAGATTGGGCGAAGACTTTTATTATCTGGGTATTTTTTATAATTGCAATAGATTGGGTGAAGACTTTTATTATCTAGGTGTTTTTTATAATTGCAATAGATTAAGCGAAGACTTTTATTATTTGGTTATTTTTTTATAATTGCAATAGATTAGGCGAAGACTTTTATTATTGGGTATTTTTTTATAATTGTAATAGATTGGGCAAAAGTTTTTATCTAACTGGGTATTTTTTTTATAATAGTAATAGATTAGATGCTGAAGATATATTATAAATTTTTTGTTTTTTTTACAAGTAGTTAAATGTGTTTTTTTTTAAAAAAAATTTAAATGGTTGGAATAAAGACTTCAATTAATTGTGTATCTTTTAATATTGTAAATAGCTTGGACGAAGATTTTTAAAAAAATTATAATTGACTAAAATGAAACTAATTAGTCGTGTATTTTTTAATATTGTAATTGGCTGGAGTGAATAAATTGTAATTGGCAGAAACGAAGACATCAATTAGTTGGTTGTTTTTTAATATTGTAATTTGTTAGTGTTTTTTTTTAAATTACAATTGTTGGGCAGCGAAGGTTTATTCAATATGAAAGTTTTTTTTATAATTTAATTATTATTATTGTTAAGTGACGCACGGGTTGTTATGTCAGACCCATACAATAATATAGTTATCGAAAAACATTGGCACGCACTTTGCTTTATGGCTGGAAGCCAGCTTTCTAAGAAGCTGGCCCAAATTTTATTAGATTTTTATTAAATATTGTTCATGTGAACAATAGTACAAGAGTATAGTGGTGTTTTGTATATACATTTTAGAGGTGCTAGAAACAGTAAAATTCCCGAATTTTTAGCAATATTTATTGCGCTGAGATTCACTGTCACAGACCAGGTTAAGAATGGCTTGAGCGGAGTCAAGCTGATTGTTGGCCGGTGGTTTCCCGCCTGCCGAAGCAAGCCAGCCGTAGAGATGTTAGAATCAAGTGGCTACCATATTGGGGTCCCGATCTTTCCTGCTTGAGGTGGGTTGGGCGGGGCAAAAAAGAATCAATTTCAAATTTCTCTGAGAGAGAGTTGGTGTCAGCCAGCCATTCGTATTTATGTGATGGGCAATGGCACATTACACATTAGGATCTGCCTTGCAGCTGTGGCTGCTATTCGTCTGTGCAACTTGTGCATGCACGTGATTAGGCGATCTGTGCACGTGATTTGTGCGTTGGCGTGTGCCTTTGATATTAGCAGTTTGTGCGCCCGAATTCTCTTTGATTGGGTCTGATATGTCACGTGCCTGCGGTTATGTGGGTGCCGCAGTGCTTGGCCGTATTTTTTGATCAGTTGACCTTTCCATCAACTAGCATGAAAAACATTGGCATGCACTTTGCTTTATGGCTGAAAGCCAGCTTCCTAAGAAGCTGGCCCAAATTTTATTAGATTTTTATTAAATATTGTTCGTGTGAACAATAGTACAAGAGTATAGTGGTGTTTTGTATATACATTTTA